>SNQJ01S0023912.1:63940-122834 GCA_010110895.2 Picea sitchensis
CTTTCTGGATTTGCCAGTCCAGATTCAATCGGGATTTCACCTTGGTTTTTCCCGATGGAATATCTCCCTCGCAGCTTCTGTCTGATCTGACGGCCCTCGTTCTTTCGGGAAATTTGAATGAGATCCTGTGGTTGTGGATCTATGTCTTCCTTCTCTTCTGCACGCCGACTCCGCTGTTTCCATCAATGACAACAACCATCAATACACATTCGTTGCTTGTTCAATATTTGCCAACAATCAGGGGGCATCTGTTATCACTAAAATTTCATCCGCAAATGGTTACAGGAATCTAGCATCTTTAAACAACTATGAGTTCACCCATGGACCAAAATTACCAAAAATGAATTTCCAAAAGGTCCAAAACTATACAACCAGTTATAAAATCAGGATGCGCTATGACTATACAGGGCACGTGCGCACATGTGCCATCAAGAAATGCAGGAAAAGCACACATGCGCACGATGCACTACTATGGATTCTAAAATCCGTGCACACCTGAGAATGATGCATTTATGATGTTGGTCGGACTCCCACCCACTTCTGGTTCAGCTTCCAAGTTGATTTGACATCCAAATCTCGACTGGATCCGGCTGGGTGGCTGGTCAAAGACCTAAAGGTGCCCTAAACAACCCCCTTTTCACACTAAAAGCTGGTTGCCCAATACCTCAAAGTGGTGCTATAAAACAAGGCCATGGGTGCACTACATTTTCAAGGAATTCATTTGCAATGTTATGTTGCTGCTATTCTCTTGGGGAAACCTCTTTTCTCATCAAGAGCATACTAGCACCATTCCATTTGGGCAATCCACATCACCTTTTGAGTGGGTTAGCTTGGGAATATTTCACCATTTCTTTCAAGTTTTCAAGTTGTAAGAAGAGCTCAATCTTGGGGGTCTAAGAGCCTTCCCTTTAAGGAAGAAGGGACCCAAAGTCCCCTTTCTCCTTGGTGTTTTCTTTTCACTAATACAATCCTTTCCATTGGTGACATGAGTCTTGTTTGTTTCTTATTCTTATGTCCTTATGCACAATAGTTTAATTGTTTTTTCCTTTCCTAGTTTAACTCTTAGCTTAGTCTTTTATGTTTATTCCTCTAACCCTTTCCTTTACTATTGTCTTTCATAGCTAGCCCAACTAATCTTGTAAGCACCTCTGTTTTTCTCATTTAGGTGACAAAAGAGGCGCAACACCCTTCTCCAACAAATCAAAGATTTATTCGCAATCGTCTCTGATTTCTTTGGCTCTTTTCTTGTTTTCTTCTATGTTGGTTTCCCACACTTTGAGCATGATATCGCCTCTGATCTGCTTTGTGATAGAAATCTTTGGAATTTTTGATACTTCTTCGTTTTCTGAACATACAACTGCCTTTTGAAAAGTGGCCCTTGCTGCTTTGGCTTCTTTTTCTTTAAAAATAATATTATCAAGAGCATTGCTTACTTCCTGAAAATAATTTTGAATAATCTCTACTTGGGAGATTACTCTCCGTTGTTCGGCTTCTATCTTCGCATGTATTTCCAGTGACTAGTCCTGAAAAACTTTCAAATCTATAACCTGGCCTTTCATTGAATTCAATTTAGCGTATAGTTGTCTTACTGATTCTTCTTGTCGAATAACATGCATTTGGCTAGTCTGCATCTTCTTGTTCATCTCGTCTAGACTTGACTTAAGCGATTGAATTTCTTTCTTGTTGGCAGCTCCGTCCTTCTCTATACCTTTATATATTTATTCTTTGATATTTTTTTCAGTATCTGTTAGTTGGTTTTGCAACTGGACTATCCTGTGGTTACTCTGTTTCAACCTTGTTCTCATATTGTCAACGGTGAATAGATTTGTTGTTCCCAGAGCTCCCATGGAGCCCACTACCTCTGTAGCGAAATCTCCCTCTTCCAAGTTTTTCCCATCTAACAACACCATGTTTTTCTTTACCATACCACCTTATCTCATATACATCTCCTGATTTAATACATACTTCCTCTTTTTACTGAATAAGTAATCAGAGTGAGGCATTTCTTCTCTGGAGATAGCGTCGAGGTCACTAGCATATATGACTCCTATCTGAGGGAGCCCAAAAGTATACTATAAAGGGGTCAAGGAAGTGATGGGATTACCCAACTCTGTGGATTTTATTTCCCCTGTTGTCTTGGGTATATGAACATGAATAGTAGATGATGAAGGGGGGGTAGAATGACTGGATTCAGGAGGTGTCCTGAACCTTATTTCTGTTTCGGCTCTTGTATTCTCCTTCTGTGGGAATTATTTGTTTTTTGAATATCCTTCGACCCCCTGTGGATTTTCCTCGGTGTCTGCTTTATCCTACGCTTTATGTCTGAAGCCTAGGGGAATGTTTTCTTGTTCTGGAGGAGGTGTTGTTACTTCGCCCTGCAATGCCTTGGGAAAACCACTTCGTCTGTGTCTTTGGAAGGCTAGAATACTGTTTTGCAAGTTGGGTGGTAATGTCTGTACCATGTCTATCACCTCCTCATAGGTTTTGACCCCTTTGAAAATGTCATCGTGAGAGGATTCCTCATGTTCAAACGCTTTCATGCCACAGTGAGCCATGTGGTTTCCCACTGTTTTATAAGGGTCGTGTTTCCTGTGTTCGAGATCCACCAACTTGAACTCCTTTAGAGTTACAACTTCAACCTTGGAATGACCCAGGTTGAGTAGTGAAAACCTTCCAATATGTATGGTAAAGACTGGCCAAAAATTCTTTTGAGTTGTCTTTAGTTCTATCCCAATACTGCTTGTTATTATCTGATGATCTACCTCCCTTCACTCCAGTCTATCAGGGAGGAATTTCGGAAGTGCATGAGGAGGGATAGAACATCCAAAAACCCTAATATAGGAGAAATTCTCCTCAATAAACCAATCGGAAACCGCCTTGAGGTTTCCTATAACCGACTCTAAAATAAGGGGGGGGGGGTGCATAGCCATACAACATCTGATGCACCAGTATCACCATGAAATGAGAAACTTCGTAAAAAGAATCCTTAGCATTTTCTTCCCACAGCTTAGAGTGATATTCATGAATAGGTTCAGTGCATGTTGGGTTCCAACTCCAATTCATCAAAGGGAAAGGAATCGTGAAACATATAGCGTCCATGATATATGTCGACCTGTAAAAGGCTATTGGTCGGCCACTGGATCTTGTGGTTTGATACTCCATAACCTCCTTAGCTAGGTCATCTGATAGAATTTTATTCCAATTGAATCTATAGCCTTCGGTCGCTTCATGTAATAGGGGCACCCATTCTGCAGGATAATGGGTAGGAATTTTCCATGGATGCTTTTAGGGGATAAATTTCTCTCATGGGATAATTTTCCATGGTTTTTCCAAAAATGAGATTTGCTATTTTAAAAATGATTCGCCCAAATTCTATAGGATAAAATTATTTTACCTTAAAAGTCGCCAAAATTTTATTAAAACTATATAAAATCCTTATAAATTTGAATATTTTTACAAAACTATCAGCAAACATTTATAGTTGGCATATGAAGGATTAGTAATATTCACCAAGGTTTCTAAATTTTAAAATAAATTTCCATCCTTAAAATCATCTGTGGACTTTTCTTCCCGAAAAGTCTACATAGCATCATAGCCACATAGACCATGTACTCATTCAATGAGGCTGTGGAATAAACATTATGGGTATCAGCCCTGAACTTTGCTGGGTGTCTCCACCAGTATTTGATTATGCCGGGGTATGTTTGATCTGCCTCTATGCATTCTTTCCTTTGAAATTCACTTACAAACTCTTTATTATAAATGTACTTATAATTGGGAGACATTTTGTACATTACTTGTATATTCTCTGGTCTGAAAGAGTCAATGAAAACCCCTTGGTTGTCCGAAATGCTTCTCATATGCACGTCTGTCCTTTCTAAAGCCCAACTGTTCATATCATTGTATGTCATGAGTCATGGGCATGTGGCTACATTATGAAGTTCGGACTCTGCTATGTCTCGTAGTTTGTTTTCAGATACATTGGGAAAATTCTTGATTTCGTAGTCCAAGGTTTCAAAATTTCCCTCCATGATTTGATGGAATCAATGGCATGCAGTGTAGTATCAAACACAACATCTCCTTCGGGCTTGAGATTTCAGCTGCTTCTTCACTTTTCTTAGGTGCCTTTCTAGGTGCCATAATGTTCGTGTTTAGACTGAAAACCTATTTGCAAAGGAAAAATATATAAGCCTGGATAAATGAAACTCACTCATGCTTGTAAAAACAAGAATGAAATTCGAACTATTGAACGTTTATTAGCCTTTATCTTGTCTTAAGATGAGCGTACTGTTACAGGTGATAAAGAATTAACGTTTTAATGAGGAAGATACGCCTGGAGATACGCCTTCATATAAAAAATATCTCCATTTGTCCATTATTAATACTGTCACGTATCGGCGATTTCAAACTGGAGTTTCGAAAGGACTGCTTTTAACAAATCCCGAAATGCGAAACGTAAAAAGTAGTTTAGTCATTATTAATCCTGTTTTAAACTAACTTAATTTTGTTTCAAACTTTGTTAAAAATTCGATTTCACATTTCGGAATTTCAGGGATCCTATACCCATGAGGTATGTCATAAGCAAACCCTGAATTGCAAAATCATGATGGGATTAATTTAGGCGCTAATCACTCGTATTAATGCTTTAATAAATTGAGGTTAGTAATTTATTGCTTTTCTTTTCTTTTTCGGAAATTTGGGTATCGGGTGCTCGAGGGTCGACATTTTGAAAGCACTTTGACACAGGAAAACCTGAATTGCGAAAGATTAATAAATCATTGATCACATTTAAGAGTTTAATTAATTACGACTAAAGGATATTTTGTGAAATGCGCGTCGAGACTTATAGAACCCACTTTTTATTTTTTTTATTTTATTACTTTAATATAAATCCTTTTCCGTATTTCAGCACTGGGACTCTGGAGTTGCTAACTAAAGATCATACCTCATGAAAAAATGAATCTCGAAAACCGAAAAAAAAATCAAAAGACGTTTGACTCTTTTTTAGGACTAAGTGCGGCTCCATGACTAGAAAAAGGTGAAGTTTCAGGTTAAAAGGGTAAAAAATTGAACTTCGTGTCAACATGATCCAAACTTCCAATGACTAAGATTCCATGCTAAATTCCATCTCAGGATGGCATCCCTCACTAACTAGCAATTCAAGGTAGGGCTTGGATTCATCCTAGCCAAATGCTCAAGTTTATCAAAATCCATTTTTCCTTTCAAGCTTCGTCAAAGCCTCTCTAGGAGGTTGTATTGAAAAGAATAACCAAGAGAGTTGACAAATGGATTTCGTGTGCTATGTCACTAGTAGTTAGGTTCCAAATTTGTTTTAAGGTTCTTCTTGATACACATGCATATTACTTATATTGTGCAGTTTTCTCTATTGTGGTCTATCAAATGATGGAGAAGCTCCTTCATAACTCTCTTTGAGTTTCCCTATAAGGTAAGAAAGGATTTCATTGGGTAAAATAGGGTCTACACTAAAAACCTAAGGTGTGGGGGAGACTCAAGGTGATTGGGTCCTTTAGAAAATACGATTATGTGCAAATTGAGTGATTCAAGTTGTGGATGGAAACAAGTGTTGAAAAGTTCTTCTATGCAATTGAATATTGAGCATAACCTTGTTGGGGAAAAAATTAAAGTAATTTCAATTTGCAAAATCTCTTGCTAAACAAAATGAAGATCAAGATCCAGGGAACCTTTATTTCTCATAGAATATGGAAACCTTGGGAGTAAATTAAACACTCCCTTACTTGGGAAGGTCACTCTATATGAACAAGCCTCTCATTAATAAATAGTAAATCTAGTGGTCTCCCTTGGAACACTTTATTGGTAAGGTTATAGTAGAAATTAGGAATTGTTTTCCATTTGATCTCGTTTTGAATCATTTTTAAGTATTTAATTATATACTTAAAATAATATAGAAATATTTGATAGGATGCATGAGTATTAGGGTTTTACAAGATTGGGTAATTAGTTTTTAAAATTTGGTGTAACACCCTCTTTTCCCCAAAGATTTTAAGTATGCTTAATACTTCATATAAGTATGTTTATGAATCATTTAATTATGTTTTGATTAATGAAAACAATAAACCACTGATTGAGAGGGATTAGCCTTGAAAGTACTGGACATGATACACAAGTGGGAATTGATTGAGTGAATGGGTAAGGTGGAACTGGGATGTTTTGTAAAGAAAATAGGAAGCTTGTTTATCAAGCTAGATTATGCTTGCAAAGCATGGATAAACACCTACTAGCATACCAGATCTGTATGGAGCCACATGACTAGTAAAATAAGTCACATAGGTGGTTGGAATAGTTAATTATTATTGACAGTTGGTCTTTGAAGAAGGAAAGGGCCAATTTAATGACATGACAGTAGGACACCACAGACTTGTCCCTTTTAGAATGGGAACTGCAGATACAGGTTGCATATGTTGGAAGGCCATAGGGATCTCAAGAAGAAAGAAAAATGGAAAGACACCACCAGAGAGGAGGTAGATCGGGAGGAGGATCGAAGAACACACATGGGAAAAACATAGAGATAAAAACAAAAAACAAGAGAAAAAAAAGAAGAGCACGAAGAAGCTCGAGGATAGCTTAATCGAGAAAGAAACAATGAGTAGTAGCCTTATTAAGCTAAGATGCGGCGAATATAGGTGTTTGTGGGAACAAATTGAAGATAAGAACAAAGAAGAGAGATTTCCTTGGAGAATAGGAAGCTCGTCTAAGTTATTGATGATCACCCTGAGAAGAGAAGACCCAGATCCCATACTAGAGAATTAGAGGGCGACAACTTGGTGCTTACTAGATAGAAACTGACACTGGTAAGGGGAGGTCGTCGAGGGAATTTTTAGCAGAGAAAGGACTCCATTGTGTAGAGGAAATCTAGTTGATAAACCTGTAGAGACCTTGAACTCAGTGGGAAGGGGGAAACTTCTACTGTTGTCAGAGGAGGAAGGAGAGTAACCTTATTGGATCATCATAATCTTGGAACCTAACTGAATCAATTTCCCCTTGTGGTATCATGTCTTGGAATGCAGGTGGCGTACTATAGGAAGGTACTCTATAGTATTTCCTAAGGCTAGGAGGAAAGACAACCTCTCTCAATCAGTTGGTGTTGGCTACTTCCTTATCAGATAAGTGTTTGACTTGCACAATTAAATTGTGTATATATATATATATATATATATATATAATAAATGAATTCAATTCCTGAGAAAGTGGAATGTGTTTCCATGGATTTTAATGGATTTGATAAATTGTGAAAATGAATAAGTATGGACTGTTTCAGCCCCTATGAACCTTATATCCTTGGAAGAAAGTTTTCAATATGTGGAAAAAAACATTGTTATCCAGTGATGCGAGCGTCTTGATGTTGAGAAGTCCCTGTGAGGAGCAGAGGACCCAGAACCATGATTTGTATGTGGAAATATTACAAGATATGCAACAAGCTTGCCTCTGATGAGTAGAAAGGATGATGAAGGTATTTGAGTGGTTTTTTTACTCTTGGAAACTCGATAGAATCCTTAGTGAAACCTTGAAATTGTCAAAGTCCCCAAGATGGCCATTAATGATTAAAGAAAACCCATGTTAAGTCGGGAGAGTGTTAAAAACCAAATATCAAAATAGCATAAAAACCTTAGAATAAGTACTCCACGCCTTGACAAAGAGAGAAATTAAGATAATAAGCCTATTCAAGGGGGAAACCTCCTTATACATCACATGAATTCACAAATACAAGATGATTCAAAATGAAAAGATCTCCTTGGTATATATAGGAGAATAGGAGGTACAATTACAACTAATGGACCCAAGTTGACATAAATAAAATAACAATACTAATTGAGTACCCAAACAAGAAAATAATTTTGTCTAAAAATGTCCAGTGAAGATGGGATCTCTGTCACTTACAATAATATTTGGACTTCCATGTATCTTTTGAACTGTCTCCATGAATGCGGTAGCAACTGTACAGGATTTGAAAGGATGAGAGAGTGCACAAAAGTGTGCATACTTGGTAAGTATCTCAACAATCACCATGATGACACACTTTCCTTCAAACTTCAATAACCCTATGATGAAATCCATGAAAACCTCCTCCCAACATTGACTTGGAATGGATAATGGTTGTAAAAGACCTGGAATCTTAATTGTTTCCACCTTATTTTGTTGGAAAACCAAACATTTTTCCACAAACCTTTGAACATCAATTTTAAGGCCATCCCAAAAAATTCCCTCTTGACCCTGTGATAGGTTTTCAAAAATCATGAGTGCCCTCCTACCGGACATGTTTGCAATTCCAAAAGTAGATTTTTTTTTAGTTGGGAGTTCTTACATAAATATAAGCGATATTTGTACCATAGTGAATCATTTTTCCATGTAAATGTATCAGATGCACTGGAATCCTACTGCAACCTTTGAATGAGAGCCCACACTTCTTTGTCATTCTTCCATTCACCCTTTCTTTTGTTATCCAATCAGGTTGGATGATAGAGATAGCGAAGAGAAATGCCTCAACATCTTCATGCTTTCTTGAGAGTGCATCTGCCACAACATTTTTCTTCCCTTTTTATTATATGATTTCAAAGTCATAACCCAACATCTTGGTCACCCATTTTTGTTTCTCTTCTGAAGATAATATTTGCTCCAAGAAGTCTTTAAGACTGTCATGATCTGTTTTGACCTTGAAGTTCTTACCTATTAGGTAAGGGAACCTTTTCTTCAATGCATGTAGTATTTTCATCGTTTCCTTCTCATAAATGGGTTTGTGTAAGACCTTTCCCTTGAGTGGATGACTTCCAAAAGAAAGGGGCCTTCCTTCTTGCATTAGAACAACATCAATTAAATTTCCTAAGGCATCACATTCCATAATAAAGGTTTTTGTGAAGTCCGGTGTGGTCAAGACAGGAGATTTTCACATTGCCTCTTTAAGTTGTTCAAAATATTGAGTTTCCTCTAGAGTCCATGAAAATGCATCCTTCTTAGTTAATGCAGTTAAATGTGTTTCTATTATTCCATAGTTTCGAACAAACTTGCGATAGTAACCTGTCAAACCCAAAAAATCCTCTAAGATTCTTCAATGTTTTGGGAATCAACCAGTGCATCATGGCTTTAATCTTGTTAGGGTTTACCTTGACACCTTCATGAGATACAATATGACCCAAATAATCTACCTCCTTCACACCAAATAAATATTTGTACGGTTTGGCATATAATTGTTGCTCCTTTAGTAGCTATAGCACCCTGTCAACATGTTGAACATGATATTCCTAAAACTTGTTATAGATTAGTATATAATCAAAAAATATTAACACAAATTTTTGAAGGAAAGGCTTTAAAATGGAATTCATCAACCCTTGGAATGTGGGAGGTGAATTTGTAAGGACAAAAGGCATGGACAAAAATTCATAATGGCCTTCATGAGTTCTGAATGTTGTTTTTGGGATATCTTCTTCCTTCATTCTAATGTGATGATACCCTGAATGGAGATCCCACTCTGTGAAGTAGATTTCTCCATGTAGTTCATCTAACAATTCATCAATGACAATATGGACACATAAGCCATGAATCCTCTTTCTTGAGTACCATTACCACCAGTGTAGAGTAAGAACTTTGGCTAGGTCTGATAATCCCAGCCTCTAACATTTCTTCAACCATACAATTAATTTCACTCTTCTACGCATAACGGTATATGTAAGGGCTGATGTTAGGAGGAAAAATCCTAGGAATTAAGTGAATAGCATGATCATGATCACAAGTGGGTGGAAGATATTTGGGAATATCTTCAAATACTTTGGAATTCTTATCAATGATCCTTTGGAGATCTAGGGGAATATATGGTTGAGATGTTTGAACATGTAGTGAGCATAGTTGTAAAATTACACCATGATGCTCCTTTTTCAATAATTTTTTCATGCCATTAAAACTTAACACCTTACTGTGTTTTCCTGTGATACCCCTTAACTCAAATTCCTTTCTTTCCAATGAAAATTTCTTGAAAATTAAAATCCAATGTTCCCAATGACTGTTCCCAATGATTGTAATCATTGGACTATTCATTACATATTCCCCATAGTAATATTGATCTTATGGCATTTTCCTAAAAAATTGATAGTTCCTCCATTTGCAATCATTACTTGAAACTATGGTGCTAGACATATAAAGAAATTGAAAACATTGGATAATTTACAATGAATGAAATTATAAGTACTACCAAAATCAATTAGCACTATTACCTTTTTATTTTTTGATATATCCTTCTATCTTGAGGGTTTGAGGAGTGTTAATTCCATCCAATGCATGACATGATACGGTGGGAGTCATCTCTTCAGAAGAAATCTCTTCTACATCTTCATATTGAGATGGCTCTTGTTCATGTTCTTCTTCTTCTTCTTCTTCTTCCTCTTCACAATCTATGTAGAATAAATTCTTCTCACCACACTTATGTCCCTTATTGTACTTGTTGTCACAATTAAAGCATAAACCTTTTGATATTCTTTCTTCCAATTGTTGAGGTGTCAACCTTGTAGGTTGAGGTGGTTTAGAAGAAGGAACATTATTCTCTTGATAGATGTTAGGGGTGGTCCTTCTAGCAGCCATAGACAGATTTTTACTTTCAACATTTATTGCCACCTTGAATGCATTCTCTAATGATTTGGGCTCCCAAAGGAGAACCTCATGTTGAATGTTATCCTTTAAAGTTCCTATGAAGACATAAATCAGGTGCTCATATGGAATATATGTTTCCTTTATATTAAATCTTTGGAATTTCTCAATGTGATCCACAACTGAACCCTTTTTCTCGAAATTTATCAATTGGTTGAAGAATGTATTTCTCCTTGTATCCTCATAGTGTGCTATCATTTCTTCAGTGAAAATTTTCTTAGTGACATTTGATTTGCAAGAAAAAAGCCATCAATACCACACAAACTAATTAGGTTCTAAAGATAAGGACACAATTCGTACCTTTTGTGTGTGTGGCACATCATGTAGATAAAAGAATTGCTCCATCTAGAGTATCCATGTGATTGGATCCTTGCCATAAAAATTCCTCATATTAATCTTAGGAAAGTGGTTGGTCTTCAACCCAAAGCCGGAGTTTCTCTAGTCTTGATTTATCTTCCTTGTGTCCTCATCATGAATTTCATGGGATACATTGTCACTTTTAGGTGGCCTCTCTATTTGCAAATTTTTCAACCCTTCCATGATCTCCCCTTTTAATCCATCCATCTTAGTACCCATCATCGCTTCCAACTTAGCATCAGTTGAATCCATCATCCTTTATAGTTAACCTTTTGTTACTACCTTCTTTTGTAAATCATTTATGTGCTTGTGCATTTCTTCACCTTCATCAAGATTCCAAGTAGAACTTTCTGAGGGCTTATTTGGTGTAGAAGTTCCATTTTTTGGTGGCATGTTGGCCAAGTATCACTGTAAAGTAGGAATTTCTAATTACCTTAAGTAGAGGTCCTCACAGACAAGGGAGTGTTAGGTGCTATAGCTCTCTGATATACGTGTGGGGTCCAACAATAATACTCATCCCAATATCTCATGGAACTAACTAAGGAGGCTTGACCATGCCCTTATCCATACTATCTGACTACCCAGGTACTAGAGAGTGATCTCCCTGAGTGTTGTTCTTGGTGTATTATAGCAACAAAATGACCAAATAGTTTACTCGATTCTCATTATTCTAGGGGGTATCCCAATATACGCCAGGTACGTGGGATCTTAAATATGTAGTAGTGATTTCTGATGTGCAATTGTTTGAATGGGGCCTTCTGATATACTATAGGTACGTGGAAGAACCACATTGTCCCCGAGTTGTAGCGTTGATAAGTAACGACAAATCCTACGTTTAGAGACGTGGTAATACATCTATACCTAAAAATACATAATTTTATTCAAAATTTAATTGATACTCATTTTATCCAAATTTATTCCACTTTTTTAATCACCCCAATTGGATCTTCTAGTCAAAACGCACCTTTTAAAACCCCGATTTGGAGACTGTTCTGCTAGCCAACCTTTCTTCTATTGTAGCTCTGCAATTTCATCCCTTCTGAGTCTAAAATTTATTCCTACAATATTTTGATGTGTCTTCTTTCCAATCCCATGGGTTAGACCAATATTGGATTCTGCAATATAATTTTATGATAACTATCCCAAGATGTGTTGATTTTTTCCCTTTTAGGAGAGCGAACTTGTACGACATGCCGCATGTCACAGTCTTCACTTCAGAACTTGAAATTTTCACCAGTAATTTTTTGGTCCATACCCTAACCAATGGAATAGGTCTCACTCAATTTGGAGGTCTTTAGGTTCAGATATAACCTTTTTCCCAAGAACTCATGTTTTAGACTGAAATATGGACCAACCAAAAACCTAATTTCTTCAAAGAATAAATTTTGTAGTACAATGAATCAAGGATGAAATTTGTACACATGACACTTCATTATTCCTACTTCGTACTATAAAAATTGCAGAATTTGAAACCAAGCTGAAAAAAGTTGGAAGCAAAAATTCCAAGAAGACTTGTTTCAGACTAGTTTCAGCACTAGTAAAAAACGTTAACTTGAACGAAATGTATCTCCAAAAATATAATGAAACAAGATCTGAAATTTGGACCCAAGTTATCTCTATATGTCTGCTATACACCATATAAATTACAGATCCTGAAACCTTCCACAAAAAAAGTTGTAGCGAAAAATCCAGGAAGACTTGTTTTGAAGAAGCCAGTCCCGAGGATTGCCTAGCTCTGATACCAAATGTTAAGAACCAAATATCAAAATAGCATAAAAACCTCAGAATAAGTACTACACGCCTTGAAAAAGATATAAATTCATATAATAATCCTCTTCGAGGGGGGAAACGCTTTATACATCACATGAATTCACAAATACAAGATGATTCCAAATGAAAAGGTCTCATTGGTATATATAGGAGACTAGGAGGTACAATTACAACTAATGGACCCAAGCATACATAAATAAAATAAAAATACTAATGTAATATGCCCCAATTAATGGGAAATGTTCCATGATTTAGGGATTAACAACGAGTTTGCATTCGTTGATTTAGCGGGATAAATAGATCTCAACCCTATGTTGGGAAGGCATCGTCGTCGGGAGAATGAATCCTTAAACAAACCAAGAGTTGGAATGAGGAGTTTCGACGATCATGAAAAAGTTCAGAGTTTCATGAGAGTCATTGATTGGCATATAGGCAATATTTGATCTCTGTCATATGTTTCTGAAGGACCATTATAATTGATAAAGGGGGTGATGATGTCATGTTGATGTGGCATGCCATTGTGGTAGCCAACATGTTCCCTAGGGTGACATGTGTCATTTTTGAGTGGTCTGAGGGACTAGAGTGGTCTTGGAAGGTATCAAATCCCTTAGGTCTTCGATTCCAACCTAGATCGTCAAATCTAGATGATGTTAGATCTTAAGCGTTTGTTGAAGGATGGCTAGTAGAGGCCTAGAGTGAGGTTTGAAGGATGATTCGATGATGAAAATGGGGCTTAAGGATTTAACATCATCCATTGATCAATGAGTGAGTAAGGTGTAATGAAAACCATTGATCTTGGATGCATCATTGTCAGGAGTGGGAAGCTGGTGAGGTAGGGGTTTAGACTCCAAAGTGTCGATGACGACGAAGGTTATAATATTGATGTTAGTCATTGATCGATGGGAAGATGAGGAAAAAAATACAACCGTTGATTTTTCATGGAATCCACACAACCACATAAGGAGAGGTTAAGGAATGGGTGCTAACCTATGTGCAATTTTGAGGCATCGACACGATCGAAGCTATTGATGTCAAGTCCTGAAATTTGTTGGGTCTAGGCCAATTCCAATAAGAGTGGTCATCGTCAGAACTTTGGTTGGCATGTTGATAAATCCATGGGAGGAGAACCTCGATGAAAATGAAGGTTGGATAAATATATCAGAGTCATTTGATGCTCGATTTGATGACCGTTAGATCTAGGACAGACCCAATAGATGGATTATTGTTGGAGCATTCATGATTAAATGTTTAGCGCTCCACCAAAGTGAATATTGATGATGACGTTAGGATTATGTGGAAAAAAATCATGAAACCATGAGTTAGGAAGGTGCCACATTGGCACTACATCAATGCCACATCATATGGAACAAGTGTCAAGGTTCCACGTAGACACCACGTGTTAGTGAGGTGGATTTATACCAAAAGATTCCGGGAAACTTTGGGAGGCTGTATTTCTGGATCTAGAGTTTGGTTTTGAGCATGGGTATAGTTGTTGGAAATATCTAGGTGAGTTGAATGCATCTATGAAGTTTATTTAGAGAGATGAAGGGATTGGAAGAAGAGAAATACGAACACCCCATCAGCCTAATTGAGGATAAGGGGGTTTGGTTTGTTACAAAGTGGTATCAGAACAGAGTTCAAACTGTAGGATTGAATAGGTCACCAAGACCACTTAAAATTGTTTAAGAATTTTTTTTTTTGTTTCCTAGAATGCATGTTTTAGATGCTGACATAAAAATCTAATGATATTTGTTTCAACAAGAGAGACTTATTGAAAGACCACATGAGTGAATGGTGCAACATAGTATGGATGAAACCTCACATATCAAAGATGTAGAATCTAATGGTCAAAGGGATAAAGACACCCCTCCATATTTGATGGCTACCGTTAGAAGTCTGAAGGTAAACAATGAGAGAATTATGACAGCCCATGCCAAACAAGATGAGATGAATGTAGTACTAGTACAGAGCTTGTATGAAATTCATAAAAAAAATGTAGCAAGGCCCTAGCAATGTAAAATTGTAGCAGTCGCAGAGGTTGAAAACCCCTTTGCATACTCAGAAGCATGGACTAGCTCACAACAATGTGCATAGGAGTTATTCTAGAAAGAAGAATTGGGATGCCAAGAGAGGAAAATTGAGTGGAGGTGTTTCCACAAATTCATCTCTGTTATATTGTTGTCTCTCTTTCAATATCTCTAAATATTTTTGTGTTATATCTCTGCTCTCATTCCGTGCCGAAAATAATATGGATCGGTTATATCAGAGTAGACTTCTCTTGATCGTTTTCAGTGCATGTCCCCGATGAGTTCTGAGTATAGAAAGTTGGGTCTCAAGCTTGTCTCTCTTGAAGACAATCTCTCTCGCATGCCCAAGAAACCCTCCATGACAGAAGAAAAGAAAAACAATGGAGCAGACGATCCTATCAATCTGTTGCTTGAGCAATCTCTCATGCGACAGAGGGACAAAATGATGGAGAAGTTTTCCCACATCCTTCAATGCCTGCCGATAGGAATAGGCACATCTTCATCAAGCGACCACTTTGGAGGCACCTCACCTTTTAAGGTACAAGTCAATTTTGATATTCATATATTTGAAAGTCAGATAGATGCAGATGCCCTAGAAAAATGGTTAAATATACTAGACGGCTATTTCTCTGTTCACCATTTTTCTGACAAGGAAAAGATCACCTTTTCACTCCTTAAATATCTCCCCCATGTCAAACATTTGTGGGAATCTTGCTAAGAGAAAATTTCCACAGAGGAGTCTAGAATATATGGGGCCAAGTCCACTTGGGATTTTTTTGTCGATGCGGTAAAGGAACAATATTACCTTGTTGGAAACTATGAGGACCAATACATGAGATGGACCACACTGTGGCAAGAGAAGGGCCAATCAGTTCCAGAGTTCACCAATACCTTCCATACCTTGCACACTAAGCTGGGTATCAAAGACTCTTAACGACATTTGGTTCTCAAATACCATGGGGCTCTACACAGATACATACAAACTGAAATGGATTTTCTGGACATCTCATCACTCAGTTCTTCTTATCGATATGTTGTTAAAATCGAGAAGAAATTTAAAAACCAGAACAAATGGGATTTCGGGTCTGCAAATCTGCAACAACGAAAGTATGAGAAAGACGGCCCTAACAAACAGTCTCCCGAAAACTAGTCCAAGCCACAAGAAAAGAAGGGTCATGGGAAGACGAAGAAGGACACTGGAAAATGGTGTGATTTCCACAAAATCCCATGGCACAACACCGATGAATGTCGCTCAAAACATTCATTGTTGGATAAGATCAAAGACAAGGAGCCGAACCCTGATGCAGAATCTGATTATGAAAATACTGGTAAAAGACAGATCATCGACGCAGACCCCACTACCATTGTCGCGAAAGCAACAATTCAACCAGAAGAACTAATAGATCCAGAAGAGGGGGAGCTCCTTTTTCATTCACAGATCTGGGTGAAGGGGACCCCGCTGCATTTTACTGTGGATAGAGGAAGCCAAAAGAACCTCATCTCACCAGAGGTCGTCAAACATTTGGGATTGTCGACAACACCACACCCGCAACCATACAACATCGGGTGGCTTTACCAAGGACGAGATCTTCATGTCAGCCAACAGTGTCGATTGTCATACGACATCCAACCCTTCAAGGATGAAGTATTATGTGTTGTTTTCCCACTGGATGTCTGTGATGTTCTCTTGGGCCAACCATATATGTGGAAGCACCATGTTATTTATGAGTCTCGACCCCGTAGTGTCATTGTTACTTTGGGGGGTCATATATACATAATACTAAAGGTAATTTCGACTATTGTCCCACCTAAAAAGTGTTGCAAGGTAGTATCTCATACTAAAAAATTTATCTTTTTCACAATCTGTTCAAAAGGTGAATAGAAGGATATTGCAACCACTAGAGCCTCGGCCCAAGCACCTTTTATCTAACAGAAGCAGGTCGAAAAGGTTGCAACAAAGTGCAAAGATTCCTTCTGCACATAGTCATCTCATGTAGACAGACTGGTTAAAAATTTCCAACCCTTCCATCCATAGGTTCGTGACAACCTTCAATAAACCAAGTACTGTGACGTCTCCAGCAAGGCAAGCAGCTCACCAAGATTCAGATTCAACAATCGCTTTCCCCTCTCCCCTGGGAACTCAACGCAATGGAGACCATTTCTTCCTAAGGAGGGAGGATTGATCCAGGTGGATATCGGTGGCCAACCTCCTTCTCCAACTGGCTCAAAACAATTTTCTAGCAATTTTGGTAATTTACTATTTTTAGCAGTTTTTCGGGTCCTGAACTTTCGGAGCCATTTTGAGGCCCTAAACGATTTTTTTTGAGAACACGGGAGAAACATGGATCATAAATCAATGATTCTCACCCAAAATTTGTAGTCCTCGAATAGATATTTCCAAGGAGCTATCGAGTGCCCCAAATGGAGATCGTATGCAAAAGTTACACCCCTGGGAAGTTGACGTATCAACTACCCCCATCAGGGCCCACAAACCTTTTGGTTTTTCATCTTTTGGGGTTAGGTATTTTTATTTTACTTATGTTTAAAAGGCCCTTAGACCCTCATTGTAATAATCACCTTCTTGCGAATGCGAGTAGCTATCACATCTCTTCTCAGAGATAAGCTGCCACCATTCTAGCAAGTCTTTCACTCTGTATTTTTACAGTCTCCGTACATTTATTTCATTAATAGAAATCATGTATTACTGTATATCTGTGAATCTTGTTATTTCCTCTATATATTTGTTATATTGTTGTATCTCTTGCAATATCTCTAAATATTTATGTGTTATATCTTCACTCTCATTTCGTGCCAAAAATAATCTGGATCAGTGGTCTCAGAGCACGCAGCTCTTGATCGTTTTCAGTGCATGTCCCCGACGAGGTTTGAGTATAGAAAGTTGGGTCTCGAGATTGTCTCTCTTGAATACAATCCCTCTCGCATGCCCAAGAAACCCTCCATGGCCGAAGAAAAGAAAAACAATGGAGTAGATGATCCTATCAATATGTTGCTTGAGCAAGCTCTCACATGACAGAGGCACGAAATGATGGAGAATTGTTCCCACATCCTTCAACTCCTGCTGATAGAAATAGGCTCATATTCATCAAGAGACCACTTAGGAGGCACATCTCCTTTTAAGGTACAAGCCAATTTTGATATTCCTATATTTGAAGGTCAGATAGATGCAGATGCCCTAGACAAATGGTTAAATTTGCTAGACAGCTATTTCTCTGTTCACCATTTTTCCGACAGGGAAAAGATCACCTTCGCACTTCTTAAATCTCTCCCCCATGTCAAACATTGGTGGGAAAATTACAGGGAGAAAAGTTCCATAGAGGAGTCTGGAATATATGGGGCCGAGCCCACTTGAGATTTTTTTGTGGATGTGGTAAAGGAATAGTATTACCTTGTTGGAAACTGAGGACCAATACACGAGATGGACCACACTGCAGCAAGAGAAGGGCCAAGCAGATCCATAGTTCACCAATAAATTCTATACCTTGCGCACCAATATGGGTATCAAAGACTCTGAACGACATTTGGTTCTGAAATACCATGGGGCTCTACATAGATACATTCAAAATGAAATGGATTTTCTAGACATCTCATTACTCGGTTCTGCTTATCTATATGTTGTTAAAATCAAGAAGAAATTTAAGCACCAGAACAAACAGGATTTCGGGTCTGCAAATCAGCAACAACCAAAGTATGAGAAAGACGGCCCTAACAAACAGTCTCCCGAAAACTAGTCCAAGCCACAAGAAAAGAAGGGTCATGGGAAGAAGAAGAAGGACACTGGAAAATAGTGTGATTTCCACAAAATCCCCTGGCACAACACCGATGAATGTCGCTAAAAATAGTCATTGGTGGTCAAGATCAAAGACAAGGAGTTGAACCCTAATTCAGAATCTGATTCTGAAAATACTGGTAAAAGACAGATCATTGACGCATACCCCACTGCTATTGTCGCAACCGCAACAATTCAACCAGAAGAACCAACAGATTCAGAAGAGGGTGAGTGCATTTTTCATTCATAGATGTGGGTGAAGGGGACCCTGCTGCATTTTATTTTTTATAGCGGAAGCCAGAAGAACCTCATCTCCGCAGAGGTAATCAAATACTTGAGATTGTCGACAACACCACACACGTAACCATACAACATCGGGTGGCTTCACCAAGGACGAGATATTTGTGTCAACCAACAATGTCGATTGTCATACGGCATCCAAACCTTCAAGGATGAGGTATTATGTGATGTTACCCCACTGGATGTCTGTGATATTCTCTTGGGCCAACCATATATGTGGAAGCGCCATGTTATTTATGAGTCTCGACCCTATAGTGTCATTGTTACTTTGGGGGGTCATCTCTACAGAATACCAGAGGTAATTCCAACTATTTTCCCACATAAAAAGTGTTGCAAGGTAGTATCTCATACTAAAATTTTTATCTTTTTTACAATCTGTTCAAAAGGTGAACAAAAGGATATTACAACCACTACAGCCTCGACCCAAGCACCTTCTATCCAATAGAAGAAGGTCGACAAGGTTGCAACAAAGTGCAAAGATTCCTTATACACACAGTCATCTCATGTAGCCAGACCGGTTAAAAAGGTCCAACCCTTCCAGCCACAAGTTCGTGACAACCTTCAACAAACCAAGCAGCACGACGTCTCCCGCAAGCCAAGCAACTCACCAAGATTCAGATTCAACAATCAATTTCCCCTCTCCCACGGGAACTCAACGCAATGGAGACCATTTATTCCTAAGGAGGGAGGATTGATCCAAGTGGATATCGATGGCCACCCACCTTCTCCAACTAGCTCAAAACATTTTTCTGGCAATTTTGGTAATTTACGATTTTTAGCAGTTTTTCGGGTCCTGAACTTCCAGAGCCGTTTTGAGGCCCTAAACGATTTTTTTTGAGAAAATGGGGAGCAACATGGATCTTAGATCGATGTTTCTCACCCAAAAGTTTTATTCCTTGGATAGATATTTCCAACGAGCTATCGAGTGCCCCAAACGAAGATTGTATGAAAAAATTACGCCCCTAGGAAGTTGACATATCAACTACCCCCATCGGGGCCCACAAACCTTTTGGCTTTTCATCTTCCGGGGTTAGGGTTTTGGATTTTAATTATGTTAAAAATTCCCTTAGAACCTCTTTGTAATAATCATCTTCTTGCGAATGCGAGTAGCTGTCACATCTCTTCTTAGAGATAAGATGCCACCATTCTAGCGAGTCTTTCACTCTATATTTTTNCATCTTCCGGGGTTAGGGTTTTGGATTTTAATTATGTTAAAAATGCCCTTAGAACCTCTTTGTAATAATCATCTTCTTGCGAATGCGAGTAGCTGTCACATCTCTTCTTAGAGATAAGATGCCACCATTCTAGCGAGTCTTTCACTCTATATTTTTACAGTCTCTGTACATTTATTTCATTAATAGAAATCGTGTATTACTGTATATCTGTGACTCTTGTTATTTCCGCTATATCTCTTTTATATTTTTCTCTCTCTTTCAATATCTCTAAATATTTCTGTGTTATATCTCCGCTCTCATTTCGTGCCGAAAATAATCCGAATCAGTGGTATTAGAGTAGGTTGCTCTTGATCGTTTTCAGTGCATGTCCCCGACGAGGTCTGAGTATAGCAAGTTGGGTCTCGAGCTTGTCTCTCTTGAAGATAATCACTCTTGCACACCCAAGAAACCCTCCATGGCAGAATAAAATAAAAACGACGGAGCATACGATCCTATCAATCTGTTGCTTGAGCAAGCTCTCACGCGACAGAGGGACAAAACGATGGAGAATTTTTCCCACATCCTTCAACGCATGTTGATAGCAACATATGCATCTTCATCAAGCGACCGCTTTGGAGGAACCTCACCTTTTAAGGTACAAGTCAATTTTGATATTCCTATATTTGAAAGTCAGATAGATGCGGATGCCCTAGACAAATGGTTAAATATGCTAGACGACTATTTCTCTGTTCACCATTTTTTCAAAAGGGAAATTATCACCTTCGCACTCCTTAAAGCTCTCCCCCATGTCAAACATTGGTGGGAAACTTACTGGGAGAAAATTTCCACAGAGGATTCTGGAATATATGGGGTTGAGCCCACTTGGGATTGTTTGTGTGGATGCGGTAAAGGAATAGTATTACCCTGTTGGAAACTATGAGGACCAATACATGAGATGGACCACACTGTGGAAAGAGAAGGGACAAGTAGTTCCATATTTCACCAATACCTTCCCTACCTTGCGCACCAAGCTGGGTATCAAAGACTCCAAATGAAATTTTGTTCTGAAATACTGTGGGGCTCTACACAGATACATCCAAACTAAAATGGATTTTCTGGACATCTCATCACTTGGTTCTGCTTATCGATATGCTGTTAAAATCGAGAAGAAATTTAAGCACTAAAACAAACGAGAGTTTAGGTCTGCAAATCCTCAACAACCAAAGTATGAGAAAGACGACCCTAACAAACAGTCTCTCGAAAACCAGTCCAAGCCACAAGAAAAGAAGGGTCATGGGAAGACGAAGAAGGACACTGGAAAATGGTGTGATTTCCACAAAATCCCCTGGCACGACACCGATGAATGTCGCTCAAAATAGTTTATTGGTTGTTGAGATCAAAGACAAGGAGCCGAACCCTGATTCAAAATCTGATTCTGAAAATATTGGTAAGAGACAGATCATCGACGCAGACCCCACTGCTATTGTCACGACCACATCAATTCAACCAGAAGAACCAACAGATCCATAAGAGGGGGTGGGCCTTTGTCATTCATAGATGTGGGTGAAGGGGACCCCGCTGCATTTTAATGTTGATAGCGGAAGCCAGAAGAACCTCATCTCAGCAGAGGTCATCAAACATTTGGGATTGTCAACAACACCACACCCGCAACCATACAACATCAGGTGGCTTCGCCAAGGACGAGATATTTGTGTCAGCCAACAATGTCAATTGTCATATGGCATCCAACCCTTCAAGGATGAGGTATTATGTGATGTTTCCCCAATAGATGTCTGTGATTTTCTCTTGGGCCAACCATATATGTGGAAGCAACATGCTATTTATGAGTCTCGACCCCGTAGTGTCATTGTTACTTTGGGGGGTCATCTCTACAGAATATCAGAGGTAATTCTGACTATTGTCCCACATAAAAAGTGTTGCAAGGTAGTATCTCATACTAAAAAAAAAATCTTTTTCACAATCTGTTCAAAAGGTGAATAGAAGGATATTGCAACCACTACAGCCTTGGCCCAAGCACCTTCTATCCAATAGAAGCAGGTCGAAAAGGTTGCAACAAAGTGCAAAGATTCGTTCTGCACACAGTCATATCATGTAGCCAGAATGGTTAAAAAGGTACAACCCTTCCAGCCACAGGTTCATGACAACCTTCAACAAACCAAGCAGCACGACGTCTCCAGCAAGGCAAGCAACTCTCCAAGATTCAGATTCAACAATCGCTTTCCCCTCTCCCACGGGAACTCAACGCAATGGAGACCATTGCTTCCTAAGGACGGAGGATTGATCCAGGTGGATATCGGTGGCCACCCACCTTCTCCAACTAGCTCAAAATAGTTTTCTGGCAATTTTGGTAATTTACTATTTTTAGCAGTTGTTTGGGTCCTGAACTTCCAGACTCATTTTGAGGCCCTAAACGATGATTTTTGAGAAAACGGGGAACAACATGGATCTTAGATCAATGTTTCTCACCCAAAATTTTTATTCCTCGGATAGATCTTTCCAACAAGCTATCGAGTGCCCCAAACAGAGATCGTATGCAAAAGTTACGCCCCTGGGAAGTTGACGTATCAACTACCCCCATCGAGGCCCACAAACCTTTTGGATTTTCATCTTCCGGGGTTAGGGTTTTGGATTTTACTTATGTTAAAAAGGCCCTTAGAGCCTCATTGTAATAATCATCTTCTTTCGAATGCGAGTAGCCGTCACATCTCTTCTTAGAGATAAGATGCCACCATTCTAGCGAGTCTTTCACTCTGTATTTTTACATTATCTGTACATTTATTTCATTAATAGAAATCGTGTATTACTATATATATGTGACTCTTATTATTTCCTCTATATCTCTGTTATATTGTTGCCTCTCTTGCAATATCTCTAAATATTTATGTGTTATATCTCCACTCTCATTTCGTGCCAAAAATAATTCGGATCAAAAGTGGTTGAGGTAGTTGAAGCATGTCGAATTGAAATGGTTGGACTGTAGACATAGGTGATTTTGAATATCCTACCCCTAGGCTCATATGGCATGTTTCTGGGTATGGATTGGTTAGCTTCCCATAAGGAAAAATTAT
This sequence comes from Picea sitchensis, assembly GCA_010110895.2. NCBI lineage: Eukaryota > Viridiplantae > Streptophyta > Pinopsida > Pinales > Pinaceae > Picea > Picea sitchensis. The sequence continues at coordinate 87,096 of SNQJ01S0023912.1, forward strand.
TTTTTTATGAGAAAATTTTGGAATGCGAAGATGAGAAAATCAATGCAAGGATTTTGCAAGGAATTAGGAAGCCAGTTTCAATAAGAGAAATATCAGTGTTGAAACTCAAGAAGTTTAGCAAAAGAGGGTTCCACTTGTATGCTATACAATTGCTTGGCTCAACAAAAAGAAAGGAGATGAAATTTGAATATCACCCAATACTATGGGAGTTTAGAGATGTGTTTCCACAGGAGGTGCCTAGATTTCCTCTGAAAAGAGATCTTGATTTTTCAATAGATCTTGTTCCTGGAGCAATACCAACATCGAAAGTGCCTTACTGAATGAGCACACAAAAGTTGGTGGAGCTGAAAGTGTAGTTGAAAGAAATGTTGGATAAGGGTTACATCATGTCGAGTGTGTCTCCATGGGGAGAACTAGTCCTATTTGTAAAGAAGAAAGATGGTACCTTGAGACTATGCATCGATTATAGGAAATTGAACAAGATGACCATCAAGAACAAATATCATTTTCCCAGGATAGATGATCTCTTTGATCAAATAAGAGGAGATGCAATTTTTTCAAAGATTGATCTAAGGTCTGGATATCACCAAGTTAGAATCAAGGATGCGGATATCCACCATACAACCTTTAGGAAAAGGTATGGGCAATGTGATTTTGTTGTGGTGCCATTTGGGCTTACAAATGCACCAACTACATTCATGTGTTTGATGAATAGTGTGCTCAACAAATATTTAGAAAAAATTTTCTTAGTGTTTTTGAACGACATTTTGGTGTATTCCAAGAACCGAGAGGAGAATGAACAACATCTTAGAATGGTGTTATAGGTGTTACGAGAACACCAACTGTATGCAAAGTTTAGCAAGTATGATTTCTTCCAAGGAGAAATCTAGTACTTAGGCCACATAATCGTAGTTGAAGGAGTGGCAGTGGACCCCGAAAAGATCAAGGAAATCATGGATTGGTGTAATATACCCGAAAATTTTACTATTAAATTTTTTTTGAAGGGGGGGAAACTATTTTTCTTATCGTCAATGACAATATAGATCCGACCAATTTTTTCAACCAATCCTTACCCGACTCATTACTTTGATTTCAACTTAAAAACTTTGTTAATAAAACTATCCATAAGAGAGGAATACTACTCTAACCATAATGATATATTATCATTTCATTATTATACTATTCTTGTAATGCATAAAGGTTTTTCCTACATATTAGTTTAATCTTAAACTAGAAGGAATAAAACCCAAACCACAACTTATATCATTTTATGCTATTCTGTAGTGCATAAAGGTTAATCACATTTTGAATTTGTTTTATAATCTAAACAAGAGACATACTAATCCTAACCAAGCGTACCTAAGCATTTTCCCAAGGGTTGCGACTATGGAACCACACGTTGAAAATAAACATGTTAGTGATTAGGCCAACCCCAACACATGTAACACCATAACTTAACGATGTCCCTAAGTTCCACCACCCCATGATGCAAGGGATATGGGGCTCTTTATGAACTTGGTAATTGAAAATTGAAAATTGTTCTTGGATTTTCTGACACTGTTCTTTAAAACGCATTAAAGGTGTAGTAGGATATTAATAAACAGTTTACCTACCATGTACCTGCGGGTTCTTATGCTCTAGGGATCTAACCAATGCAGGCTCTTCACTTCACAGATTTCACATGGTAGTGGGGGGGTTGTACTCTGCCACTCTTCCATTATGAATGATGGGTTCAAGGAACCATTACGCTAATTTCATTCGACCTCACCCTGTTTTCTTTAATATTTCCTCCACAATGCTGCTTCATCCCTGGGCGTAGATATATGAAGCAACATGCATGTAAGAAAGTCGATGTGCTTAGAATAGCCAGGAAAGTATTTTGTGCATTGATAATTGTTTCGAAATAAATCTGGGTAGAATGTTTTTGTTTTCCTCTGTGAGAATTATTTGTTCTAACTCATTTTCTTTCCAAGCAAGATTTACAGTGAAAAAGTAATGGGTTATATCAGTATCTTTCAGGGACCTGTATCTCTCTTCAGCACTCTAGACATAACCCATAAATCCTTTGATACCTACCTAATTCATGAAGGTCTTAACACCACCCACAGTAGGTAGTTATACTCCTTCATTTTGTTGTATTTGTTCAGATTATGCGCATGTCAAGGGATTTTGTAAGCTACAGAGAGGAGGTTTTGTGCAAGAGAAGGAGGCTTTGTGTATGTAATAGTTTACTCTTGATTATTTTCATACAATCTCCTCTTAACTATGGTGAAGGGACAATACCCAAATCCGCTTGATAACGAATTTTCCAAGTTAACCCATAGAAATTGTTATCTAGGTTCTCTTGTTGTTCCTATACTTGACCGTAACCCTCGACGCTTGTTGTATTTACAACTACGCAATAAAATTAACATTTCGTGTAGTTTCCCTATATTACAGGACCTATCTGTTCTGCGTGGAAACATTTGATAAGCATGACTCCTTTAAATTCTATCATTGTCTCTGTAATTATTTATAAGCTTTTTATTTCCCTATAATAATGGATATGTCTATGTTCTGTGAGGAAACACTGATAGATATGAATCCTTTAAAAAATTATCGTTATCTCTGTAATTACTTCATTTGATATTCGATTTCCCTATGTTAAGGAATCTAATTAAACTGTAGGAAACATTTAATAGTTTTTCCCCTTTTAATTACTATTGTTGTCTCTGTAAATTTAGTCTTTGTAATGAGTCTATGTAATTCATTTTCTGTAATTACTCTTGGTAATCAGTCTCTTTGATTACTCTTTGTAATTATTTTCTATAATTACTCTTGGTAATTAGTCTTTGTGATTACTCTCTGTTATTCATTTCTGTAATTACGCTTGGTAATTAGTCTCTATAATTTCCTTATGTAATTACTCTCTATACTTCATTTCTGTAATTACTCTTTGAATTTTTTTTATGTAATTACTCTTTGTACTTCGTTTGATCCTTTAGGTAATTTGTTTCGATATAATTCCCTCTTGATAATGCATTAGTTAAAAATATCTCACGAAGCACGTAATGGATTGATCAATAACTGAAAATGAAGGACCTATGTTTTTTGTATATGGTTGTACTTTTGAATTTAATTATGTGGATACAAGTTTTGATGATGGGTCCCTTTTTCTTGCGAGGTAAACCATCAAGATTTTACAAGCCTTCTTCTCCTCCTATAATGCAGACTAACTTACTCACAAAGGAAAACTACCGGAACTAATTCCAGGCCCGAGATAAGTCACACTCTTCCTTTTTCTGTTTATTTCTCTTTCCTTCTAGTAATTCGAGGAGACAATAATATTCTAGTTTTCCCCTTTGCAGGTTAAAGTTCGTATGGTTCTGATTCTGAGAGAGGATACTTTCCTATAACAAAAAGGTACTCAGATTCCATCAAAATTGGCTTCTTACTGGGATTCTCTCCCAAAAATCGAACAAGAGATTTGTGCTTGCTTTGATCTGCTATAGACAGATGATGTTGATTATTTTATTCTTTGAAAGTTAACAAAATTTATTCGGGCATGTATAACCCCATATGTATTTATATTTTTACTTGGAAGATATCTACAAGGCCTTGTATAAAGTAATGGCCTATCAAACCACATATATGAAATTTTCCATAATGATCTCTAAGATCTATTGTATCAGATAACCATTTTCATATATATATATATATGGGAATTTTAATTCACCTGTTTTTGTACTCAATTATGATCGCATGAGTATTTCTTCACTCCACTAGTTCTAGAGACAATATAAAGGAAGAAGTAGGACACACATAGTTTACTTAGTATTATCTTAGGTGCAATCTAATCATTTTATTTCATTTGTTTTTCCTTTCCTGAAGTAGTTAGTTTCATGTTGAGATATCTCCACAAGGAGCCTATTTAGCTTTAATAACTACACAATTGTCTATGTAGATCCATTATGTAGCCTACATATAGATTTTTAAAGTTAAAATAAAGTCAAATCCAATAAGAATATACTAACATATATTTAAATAGCATGTAAATCAACCAATCTATTATGGCCATGAGGTACACCTATATAGATCATTACTTATATATATACTTCAGAAGAATGAAAAGTAAACAATTAAGATACATATATGAAATATTTATGCTGGGAAAACAAATGAAACAACCATGTTCCACCCAAATGTAGATGCATAACATCCACGATTAATTTTCTTGATCACACCCTATCATGACCATGACTCCATAAGGCCAACTTTGCATCACTCTTTAGCCACTGTCTCTTTGAATAGTTCAGGTCAGCATGTCTCGGAACCGAGAAACGAAGTCCCTTCTAGTTGGGCCTCCACCACTTCAATCCTCCACTAAAGGTAAGCTCATATAAGAGATACAATGAGGTTCTCCATCAAAGAGGGAAGAGCTTGGGTGTTGAACAATGTGTTCAAACTTTAAAGGAAAAAGGTTTGCAGACTCAATGTGAAGTGAAAATTTCTCCGGAGTATCTTTTCTCTCAAAAGTTGAATTCTCTCCTCTTCCACGGCTTGGATATGGCTCAATTTATAGCCTTCAAATGGAACCGAAGGGCCGAGTCAGAATGTTTCCATTATGTGCAAGGTCAAGGATCATGGATCTTGTGATGTGACATGGAAACCCGACACAATTTTTAATTTTGAGAACCAAAATTGATGTACGCAAGTTGTAGTGGTGCAACCTGCGTATACACATGTTTTCTAACTGGTAGGGCATGTATCTGTGGAAAAATATTATTTTTTATCTCTGGGAAGTGAAAAACGGGACTTCAACTATACATAGGGAAATGGAAAGGCCCTATGATCAAGTTGCATGGGGTGAGGAAAAACTTGCTATGACATATGCCCCCTAATGTGTGAGGTCAGAGGAGTATCTACGATGGACGAAGTACATTATAATTCCCAGAAGTGGAGTAATGGAGACTCAACTGGAAGAAATAGTTTCTCATGAGAATATTAAAATCCATGATGACTTTGTACACATGGATCCCAAATTGAATTACACTACAGATCCATGTGGAAATATACCAAATAGTTATTCATGGCCATGTATAGGCAATACAAAGTAGACACATGCCATAGTCTTTCATAGTCACGAACAAGGCCCAGTGGAAACTAGTCTCAAAATCAATCTGAAGATATATGTATACAATGGAGTACAATTTGATCTCCCATGATCACTGAATTCATATAGGTACTGGTCCAATGAATGATAAAAACATCTCAGGAAAGTTTCTACTATAAATTGATGTCTTCAAGTCTTCTACATGATCTGCCAAAGGTGCAAGTCTACATCATGTGAATACGATAGTTGAGGTCGAACACAATGAGACTTCATTTTATTATAGATCATTAAGGTATATTGTTCACAAATGTGAGACAACCTACCAATAATGAAACTAGGTATCAAGGATTCTTACAAGTGTGAATAAAGGTGTTGAGGTCAAACACTTGAAGAATCCATCGATCAGGAGGCATTGATGTATTCCCAACTTTCGATGGCGAGAGAACCTATCACTGATGACTGCAAGCCTCTAGGTACTCATTGGACTCTAGGCCTCATTTCCATAATAGATGAGTTGAATTTGATGGAAGGAGACTCATTGAAAGGAAATAATTAAGGCATCTCTCATCAGTCAACATGAGGTATAAAGCAATATCTTGATGATTTGGAGGAACTCGAACGAAGAATATGTTCACAAACCAATGACCATGTGTGTCTTTCACATGCACTAGATACAAGTAGTGCACGAAAAAAAACCCTATGAATAGCATCCAATAAGGAAGACTGTCGACAAAGGTAAGGAAACCACCAATAAGGCTAATGGCATCGAAGACACTGCACAAATTCCAATGTGTGATATATTTATTTCTGTCAAATGCAAGGGAAACCCCCTAGTCAGTGACCAATGAGGAGATGTCAACTGTTAGGTTCAAGGTTACCTAGCCGTAATGAAAGTAGGACCAGGTTGCACAGTAGGACTACAGTTTCATGTAACTCTGAGACACACTAAGGGTATGGTTGACATGCAAAGTCATGACTTCTCAGGAATGGCCAACACGGGCTTATAGAATTCCTTTGAACAATAGCATGAGACATATGGAGGACTCTGGCAGCATAGAGTCGTTGATGAAACTTTGTGATTCAAGAGGCATCAATCAAACTCTCCATAGGGACTAGAAGAATAACCAGTTGGAGGAGTAAACTCCAAGTAACAAACTCAGCCTCCTAAGGTTGTGCTAAACCCAAAATTTGGATGAAAAGTGGACTCAAAAGTTTATGCTCTATTCAAAGATGACAAAACTTCTTCCAACATAAGATAATATTTTTTTCTCGCCCCTCTTTTTTTATTTTTTCATAGGAAAACGAATGTTATGATACAATAGAGGAAACGAGTGTCATGAGTAAGAAACTAGTTCCAACAATGGAACGTACCTATGATCAATGCAAGGAGGTGCATGAAGAGCATGGAAACTCAACAGAATGTCTCCTCTTAGGGTACAGGGTGTCAAGCTGCAAAGGATATAAACAAGGCTCTTCTTGGTTGGTGATGCAAATTGATGAGGTAATAGGCTTATAATGAGAAAGAGGGAACCGACAATAGGCTCAATACTGCAAGAAGGAGTGAAATGCAATTACAACTTAACTCCAAAGAATGTCTTTTTTCGTAATTTTAGTCCCCTAGGCCCGAAAAAGTATAAAACAATACCCAGGAGAAATCTTCTAGCCAATGTTGACTAGAGTGTTCCTTTTTCGAAATTAGTCTACTTAGTCCAAAAAAGGGTTAAACTTACACCAAATACACGTCCTTTCAAATCCATTTAACGAGTGAAAAAGATACAAGTTCACTCGGTAATCTTTTTTCTTTTGAGAGAGCGGGAAAATAGATTAAACAAGACTCGGGGATGTTGTTATAAGAAACATATCATGGGGGAGGCCAAGGCTCCTGTGCAAGACATTTGTCGAAAGTCAACAACTCACAGATAGCTGACACAGGCTTGGGAAAACCCAAAACTTTCCAAGCCGATGAGGATAAAATACTTGTAGAGGAGAATTTATCTACAATATATCAAAGAATGCCCCTTATCTAGAAGGGTGTAGAAGAAGGAAGGTAAGGCTCTAGAAGATCATTCCAATCAAAGGAAACTATCTTAGGACTTGGAGGGACCATACTCGGGAAGAGTGTAATTCTCCCTTGTGCAGAAGGTACATGACTAGAAATGATAAGGACATGGTCTAAAGATGCATCACCCCCCAAAAGAAGAGTGGGATTAACTGAAGATTGCATCGGTAATGTCACTTCCTTAGACTTGTCACTCTCCAAGAGAAGAGTGGGATCAACCGAATATTTCATCGACATGACCACTTCTTCAACCATTGGTTGAATAGGATGTGATACAACAAGGTTAAGAGACACATCACCCCCAAAAATAGGAGTGGTGTCGGTCGAAGATTACATCAACACGACCGTTGGTTGAACAGAATGCGAGACAACAAGGTCCAAAGACGCATCACCCCCTAAAATAAGAGGGGTGTCAGCCGAAGATTTCATTGACATGACCGTTGTATCAACCAAAGAAGGACTAGAATGTTGGGAAACCAAAGACAACTCAGAACCCGAAGGGCCCCCAGGAAAGGACCACGCTTATTGTACCACAACAGTAGCAAGGAACAAATGAGTAAGGTGATCTCCTTTGCAAACCCTACAAAGGAACTTGGGCTTATGTCTTATATGTCTAGGATTCTCAATCATATGAATGCCCCTAGCATGACTTGTAGTGGTTGGTGACATGCTCCCAGCATGACTTGTAGAGGCTAGTATCAAATCTCCAACATGACTTGCAGAGGTTGGTGATGAGTTCCCAACATGACTAGCAGAGGTTGGTGATGAATCCCCAACATGGCTAGCAGAGGTTGGTGATGTATGTGCAGTGTGACTAGCAGTGACTAGAGTTGTGCCCCGGGCATGGCTTGCAGCGGCTGGTTTTTGGTCTTCAACATGACTTGTAGAGGTTGTTGACCAATATCCAACATGACTAACAAAGGTTGGTGATATAATTTCAGTATGAATTGCAATGCTTGGACTTGTGTTTCCAGTATGACTAGCAGTGACTAGTTGTAGCATTTGAGACCAATCTTTCGAGAAAGACTGGTTTTGAGAAATTGCAGGTTAAGAAGGGTTCTGGTATACACCATGGCCCTGTCCAGCAGGATATTATCCTCCTACAAATTGATTCATAAAGGATTGTAAGGGCATCGTCACCGAGGAATCCGCTTGCAAAGAGGAAACGACATGACAATGGTTACTCATGTGAGGATATATGTTTCCCCCATACGAAGGAAATTTGTGAAGGGGGTTCCCATACTATAAAACTGAATCTCCCCAGATGAAACACCAGAGGATAGACTGAGGTCCACCATGGGAAAAGAGTTCATAGGAACCGGCATAACAAAAGAAGGATAGATGGATGAGATGTAATAAGTAGAATCACCACGCATTTGAGCACTTGCTCCTGGAAAAGTGAATCTAGGGTTGGATCCATAGGAAGGAAGATTCCAACCTCCTACCATAAGAGTTGGTTGAGGGATATGAATCCCACCAAACGAAAAGGGAGAAAAAGGAGGTGTCATGCCTCCAGACCCAAAACTAGGATTCACATAAGGCGATGAGATAGAGGATGGAAAGTGAGAAGACATGTCTGGCATACCAAGAGAAAAATGATTAGAGGCCCAAGGTATTGGTTGAGTATCATGATTCAGCGTACCACTCGTAAGTACAAAAGTATTCATCCCCATAGAATGAGAAAGGACCATGGGTTGGGTAGCGTTGGCTGAGAGAGTCACGGGAGCTCCACTAACCATAGAAATAAAAACTTACGATGCAATAAGAAATCCTAAGGCTAATTAATAATCAGAGAGAACACCATAGTAAAGGAAAAAGGGCAATGTACAAAAAAATTATATATTGGATGAAAAGGGGCCTCCCTCACTAAGTAGGTATGTCCCACCCAAGAGGGGCCTAAGACTCCCTTCAAAATATTGGAGGTATCAAAATTAATTATAAGGGCCATCGTGAGCTTAACAACATAGTCAGTCAGATCCCCCTGAAGAGGCAATCCTCCATAAAGGTTGTGTGTTGTCTGACCCTTATCTGACTCAGGTTACCTGTAGAATAACCCCTACAAGTAACCTATGTGGCTACCTATGTCAATCAACTAGAGCCACCATGATATAACCAAAGCACAGGAGAACGGTCGTAAGTCAAGTCCACCGTATGGGTAGGGAGACAAATCCCGAAATCTTGAAAGCATCGCCTCTCATGGAGGTAAAGATACTAGAAAGACCCCCAAATACGAATAGATCCCCAGAAATATCTCTAACGCTAAGAAGGTATTACAGGGTTATCTCTACAACAAACTTTGCTCGACCTCGTTCTTAACTCCGTTACGAGCGGAGCATCCTGACGTCACTAATTACACAATGGATTTCACCACTCCCTGGTCAGACACATACGTTGAGTTTAAGAGCCTTGGAGAAGTTTACTCACAAAATCCTATTCCAAGGCTAAGTCCTAAATCTTAAATTCTCAAAAGATGGTAAGCTTTTAAAATGCAACTTTCAATTCAATTCTGCAATTTCATTAAGATGCAATATTTCCATATATGTCAATATCAATACTAAACAACCAAAAGAGCAAATGCCAAAATGCAAAATGTATTTTTTTTTGTATTTTCAATATAAAGAAATGAAAATGCAAGGACTGAATAACAACTTGATATAGAAACCCTACTGCAAGAAAAAAGAGACAAGCCAAGCAATATACCAAGGAGAAAACACTCAGACCAAGATGCAAGGACAACCAATGAAAAATATGACGAGAAAGAAAAATGCCTGAAAAATTCAACAATAAAAATGTTTCCTATCACTCTGCAAGCACTCAACAGTTAGGACAGAGACCCAAGAAGACTCAACAACCATAAAAACTCACCCAACAAACACCAAACTCAGCAAGTAAGATTAAAATTTTTATGTACATTATTGTTTTAGAAAAACTCGCGTATGTACGCGCCCTATAGAAAGAAATCTCGCGTATGTACACGTTTGTCAAGGTAAAACCCACTATATGTATTAAAAAACTAACTGGAAAAGGGTTAAGCCAAGAAAATCAGATGCAAAGTAAAAATAGGTTTCCAAGCAATCAGGTGACCAGGAAACTCAGGTTAACAGAGAGCAATCTAAGGAGAAAACCACTCCAAACCCCCAAAAAAGAAGATTGAATCCCCAGTATGGTCGCCAATTATGTTATGAGGAAAATCACTCTATGGCATGGGGTAAACCACAACAGACAGAATGACTGCAGAAATCAACTCTAATATCAAGTATGCTATATAAATGAAAATGCTAACAAGACAAGATAAAGAGCCTACCTTGTCGGGATGTTCGATGAAGACCACCATTGAGCACACAACTCAAATATTTATACCTGCAACTTGTCCTCAAAGACCAAGATACTCAAGCATATGGTGATAATATATAATGTTAGCACATACAATAGAATAATCCATTAACATCCATAAAAAATACACCCATGGAATAATAATTCAAATATTTGCAAGATATCAATTGGACGAGAAAAGAGTATTTCTATTAAAAAATGATCAACAAAAGTGTATAAGTGACAAACTTCTATGTTGGCATGTCTCGAAACCAAGAAACTAAGTCCCTTCCAGCTGGGCTTCCACCACTTTAATCCTCCACCAAAGGCAAGCTCATATAAGAGAGACAATGAGGTTCTCCATGAAAGAGGGAAGAGCTTGGGGGTTGAACAATGTGTTCAGACTTTAAATGACAAAGGGATGCAAACTCAATGTGAAGTGAAAATTTCTCCAGAGTATATTTACTCTCAAAAGTTGAATTCTCTCCTCTTCCAAGGCTTGGATATGGCTCAATTTATAGCCTTCAAATGGAACTGAAGGGTCGAGTCAGAACGTTTCCAGTATATGGAAGGTCAAGGATCATGGATCTCATGACGTGACATGGAAACCCGACACAATTTTTAATTTTGAGCACCAAAATTGATGCACGTGGGTTGTAGTGGTGCAACCTGCGTATACGCATGCATTCTAACTAGTAGGGCACATATTTTCTGAAAAATATGAATTTTTGGCTCTGGGAAGTGAAAAAGGGGACTTCAATTCTACATAGGGAAATGGAAAGGCCCTCTGAGCAAGTTGCATGGGGTGAGGCAAAACTTGCTATAACAATAGTTCAGAAAACATCTCATATTTTCAATGAGGACCCTGTGGTCGAAATCAACAAAGGTTCAATCTCTTGTAGGTAGAAACTCCAGGGATGATTTGAAGGACGGAAATTTATATTAAAATGTAGAAACTTGGGCTAATCTTATGAGACCTTAATATGCAAAATGTAAAAATTTTGGCGATAATTTTGTAAAAATATTCAAATTTCTAAGGATTTTATATAGTTTCTATAAAATTTTGGCGATTTGAAGGTAAATAATTTTATTCTATGGAATTTGGGCGAATCGTTTTTAGAAAAAATGGAAATTGGCAAATTGTTTTTTGGAGAAAACCATGGAAAATTAGCATGTTTGTGTGTTTGACATCAACAAAGCCTTACCTTGTATTTCACTAAGACAATCCACTAATCTACAAATAATTTGTCAAAGGGAGATTAAACCCAAAGAAACTATAAAAAGTTTTTCTTCAATAAATGGAAAAAGTTCTAATAAGAGTTATTATTAATTACAAATTGTTTTTTTTGTTTTTGTTTTTTAGTCTAGGGAAATCAATAACTATTTGGGATTACTTGGGAAAGGCACCAATATTACCTGGGAAAGGCCCAAGTGGATGGTTTCCACTATAAACCCTAAGCCAATGTCAATATCCCGCAAAGAGCTACCCACCTGGATGGTTGCCACTATAAAGCCTAAGTTAGTGTCAACAGCCCACAAGACAACGCTTAGCCTGAAACTTATGACATAGCAAGGACCGAGACATATAGAGACACACCTGCGATGGGATTCTAGCTCATGGGAGGCGCTTATTCTTCAATACTTATCACAACAGGCCAAGGTCTCATCGTGGATTTGGCCATAGGTGGGGAGAGTGAAAGACCTACCTCAACCTAATAATTATAAATAGAGTTTAAATTAGGGAATGGGAGAAGTAAAAGGACACAATAAATTTTAAATATATGTGTATTTTTTTATAACTCAATGAACGCATGTGCTTGAAATTTTTTTACTGGGTGATCCTTCATGGTTAGTGTAAGTGCCAGAGGGTTACTGGATTAAAGGGTTAGTGGGTTAGAGTGATATTGGGTGTGACTCCTCATGGTAAGTGAGTTAGGGTATTAGTGGGTTAGATGTTCACGATTGTAGCATCAAGAAGGTACTTCCACATTGGTTTGTGTCTAACATGTGGAAGTTTCCATTAATACCTCTAAGAATTTTGGAAATTCACCTTAATTAAAGGAATTACTAAAGTGAATGTATTTTTATAATTAATTGATTTTAATTTAATGAAATGCCTAAGTTTTCAAATTTGTTAATTAAACGAATCTTATCTATTGATCTCAAGTGAGGTGAAATCTAATCTCAATCGTTGATCACTTTAGAGATTAGGGTTAGGGTATAAATCAATATTATAAAATGAAGCCAAGGTGAGAGGAGAAGAGACATTCCTTGGTCATCAATTTGGAGTTAGTGACTCATAGAGAGAGAAAATAAGGACTTTTTCTCAAGGAGATCTCAACAAGGGTGAAGAAGGCCTTTCATCTAGAGATCATTTCAGTCCAAAGGAGAAGAGAAGCTAGTGAGTAGTAGAAAATATATCTTGGCAATAGATCAGCAGCATGGACAACCATACATTAGATCGTACAGAGCCATATATAGTGTTGTATGCATGGATCATATAGCTCAAGGAACGTACATATGTGTCATAAAAGTGTTCCAAGGATCATACATACATGTTGGACAAGTGGTCCAGGGTGCGTACATATTTGTAGGACAAGTATTCGGGGGCACATACATACATGTAGTGCAAAAGACACATGCACTTACATACATGTTGTATAGGTCGTACAGGGTGCATATATATTGTACATGATGTTGATGCATAGTCATACTAGAAAGGAAGAAGTGTTGGGCCGCAGGTGTTGGTTCTATTTTTCTGTTTCTATTCTCAGTGGGAATATTTCCCATCTTGGTAGCCCTTGTAAGACTGGAATCATTATTTAATGAAAATTTGATTTGAAGGGTAGAATTTATGTGTTGTGTGAAGTTTGGTTTATATTTTGTTTCTATTTATTTATTTATTTTCATCCAATATATTTTATTCTTTGTGTTGTAATTTAGTTATCAGCAAGGAAAAAAACAACGTAGTAATTTATCCAGGTGTTGGAGATTGAAATTTTTCAACATGGTATAAGAGATCTCACTCTGAGAGGGAGACCAATTTAAGGTTACACAATAGTTTACAACACTAGATCCATTAGATATTATTTAAAACAGTGGGTGCTTAAGGGACCAAAACACCGATCCACAATAGTTTGCAACAAATCTGTTAGATTTGTAAGGAGATCTAAGTAGATTTGTAAACTAGCAGTCATAAATCAAAGGAAAATGTTTTGTGAAGTAGTTGTACAACAAAAACATTTGTTTTGTAGATCAACAAGCCATGGAGTGTACATATGCAGGCTACTATAGTCGCAGGTACATACATACGCAAGTGACAGAAGTACAAAGAACATATATATGTAGGATACAAAAGAGAAAGGACAGTACATACACATTGCTCAAGCTTACAGGGCGCGTATAGGGCTTTAAAGGGGTAGTTTTAGTAGTGAAATTATTGTGGGTGATTGAAGGAATAAGAACATGACAATTGTTTTTTTTTCAAACATAGTAATGGAAGCATCTAGTCTTAGGTTTGAATACTTATGGATGGAGCATCTAACTTTTTGTCTTGGAAGGCAAGGGTAACCTTAATTTTGAAGGAACATGACTTTGGGAGATTACAGAGAAGGTTGTCCCTACATGAACAGATGTTGCAGAGAAGAGTGCTCTCGAGAAGAAGGACATCAAATCCCAGAGAGTGATATTGGATGTGGTAAACGATCATTTGATCCCTCACGTGGCAGAGAAGCATTTGACCAGAGAGATGTTTAAGGCTCTGGTGGATTTGTTCCAGAGTGACAAATTGAATAGAAATATGATATTGAGAAACAATCTTAGATCCATTCATATGTCAAGTACTGATAATGTTACCAGTTACTTCATGAATATCACCTAGACATGTGATAAACTTATAGCCATTGGGGAGAAAGTGGATGACATAGAACTTGTGAATGTGGCACTGAATGGTTTCACCAAGTCATGGGAGCCATTTTTCAAGGGAGTTTGGGCTAGGGAGAAATTTATATATTGGCAAGGGATTTGGGATGATTGCATCTAGGAAGAGACTCGGGAGGAGAATAAATCTCATGAGAAAGAATATGTAGAGGAGAACCTGGCTCTAGTTTGTCATGCCAAGAAGATAAAAGGAAAAGGTATCAAGGGTAACAATGAGGAGGAAACCTCAAAATAGGGGAAGAAGGACTTGATTAAAATCAAGTGCTTCATATGCCACATGACTGGGCATTATTCATATCAGTGTCCAGAGAAGAAGAAGGGGCAAGGGAAGATGTAGTTAAAAACATCAATGGACATAGATTGATGATTTTGTAGTGAATTTTGAGAAGGAATTCTCACTGGTCTCCTACCTCTCTACCAGCACCAACACAAGGAGTGCTTGGTACTTGGATAGTGGTGTATCTTATCATATGATGGAAGCATAAGAGTTATTCAACAATCTAATGGAGAACAAATTAGGAACCCATGTGGAGCTTGGTGACAATGCCAAGTATGCATTGAAGGGGGAGGGAACTATCTTGTTCCAACTTGAGTCAGGTGGTTCATTTGAGGCCCAGGATGTGATTTATGTACCATAACTAAAGAAGAAGTTTCTCTCGGTATAAATTTTGGAGGGAAGGGGGTTTTTCGTCATGTTCAAGAAAGGGAAAGTACTCATACATCCATAGGTAGCTAGCCTTGACACAATAGTGATCATTGGTGTTAGAGAGGGAAAGTTATACAAGTTGCAGGGAATACCTATTTGGATGTCCAAGGGGATATTGGATCTTATCCATTCATATGTAAATGGACCAATGTTGGCTACAAAGGACGAGGAGAAGAAGGTTCTAGATGGAGATCAAAGTTAAGAGACTGTTAGTTTTGTAGCGTTGTAGGTTTCTCAGCATGGGCCTAAGTTTCCTAGGAATGTTGATGGACACATTAAATACCTAGATCAACTTTATTTATTTCATCCTAAGTTTTAACTTAGGAAAAAATTAAGAGTCACTTAAATGACTTTTTTCTCATATTTATGAAAAAGACACTTTTCAAAAATTAATAATTCACAAAAGTGTATTTTTGGAGGCTTCTAGAAGTCTCTTGAAAAATTGAATTAGAGATATAAATATAAGGGTTGAGGATGAGAGGAACACACATTCTCATTTGTCAGAAGAGGAATAGGGTGCTTGGGCAAGAGGAGAGGGAAAGAAGCTAAGGAAGAGGGCGAGTTTTGGGCTATACTTAGGTTGCCATTGGAGGTTGAACCAAGGCCATACTAGGAAACAGAGAGAGGCCAAACTCAGGCCACATACAATAGATTTCAAGAGGCTGATTTTTTAGGGCCGAAAAAGCAAGCTTAGTTTGTTGGGTTGGTTTTTCTAAACAAGTGAGGAAACTTGTTGAGAAAATTTCTATAAGAAATTTCTGATTTTCTGTTGTCGTAAACTCTCTTGAAATCCCATAATAGAATCCCTTCTTTGTTTGTTTTCCCCGCACTGGAGTTTCCAGGGTATTTATGGTGTTGTCCATTTTATGTGTTTAGTTTTTTTGTATGTGCTTCTATTGCTATTTTGGTTAAATAATTCAATTGTAATATTTATGCATAGTTTTCTAAATTTATATCAACATTGATTAAATTTTGGTTAGATAAAATTATTGACATAATGTTCTAGTTGATGAGTTATAGGAAATTAACATGATATCAAATATCACCCTCTGAGTACCGAAGGATACAAGATACTTTGTTGTGCAGACTAGGGAGTTAATCAACAAAGGAGGATGTGTGACCAGAAGTGTGTGGGAAACATAGCAGCAGACTCAAATTTCTAGTGCATGCTTAAGGTTTGAGGACAGGTTGGATGGTGCCTCAAATATTTGTCCTTGGAGGGAGAGTTTTGGCTTGGTACTAGAGCAGAATGGACTGTTGGAAATTATTGAAGGAAAAGTGGCAGCCCCTGCTGATCCAATACATGTAGCATCTCACAACAAGAAATATGTCAAGGCCACGAGGATAATTGTGGATGGAGTTAAGGACCACATTATTCCTCATTTGTATGGAAAGAAGATAGTGAAGGACATATGGGAGGCCCTAGGGAAGTTGTACTAGTATGAAAACCAGAGCAAGAAGATGCTACTCAAAGAGAAACAGAGAATAACGAAGATGGCCAAGGGAGAGTCGGTGGTCACTTACCTCACAAAGTTGACTCAGATCAAATATGAACTAGTAGTTGTGGAAGAGGTAGTGGACAAGACTGAGTTGGTGAGGACAACCTTGAATGGCCTCACCAAGCAGTGGGAATTATTTGTACATGGAGTGGTGGCTCGGGAGAAGCTCACCGATTAGGAAATATTGTGGGATGACTTCACCCAGGAGGATTTTATATTTGATGCCACTCATGCTAGCCAACCAAAGAGACAAGAGGAAGATAATGTGTCTCTTCATGCAAAGAAGGGAAGTGGAGCGAGAGGTTCCAGAGACATAGGCAAAGTGAAATGTTTTTCATGTCACAAGACTAGCCATTATGCCAGCCAGTGTCCCAAGAAGAAGAAGGAGGAGGAGGCAGAGGTTGCAGCCACAACATCTATAGAGATGGATGTGTTTGCAGAGAAATTAGAGGATGAATTTTCTCTGGTTGCTTCTCTTTCAAGCAATAATGTTTCAAAGTTGGAGGACAATGGGGTATGGTTTGTGGATAGTGGATCATCTCGCCATATGATGAGAATGAGGTCGGTGTTCCTTAGTGTTTCAGATATGGGCTCATAATCGCATGTGGATAGTGGGGTCGAAACCATGCATGTAGTGAAAGGGGTTGGATGCATCATATTCCAGCTAGAGTCAGGTGTTTCTCTAGAGGTGGTCGAGGTGATGTATGTTCTAGAGTTGAAGGTCAATTTTCTCTTTGTGGAAGCTCTAGAGGATATGGGGTAATCAATGATGTTCGAGGATAGAAAAGTGATCATACGTGCAGAGGGAGAGATACCCAGGATGCAACAGTGAGACTTGGCATCAGAGAGGGTATGATGTACAAGGTGTTGGGAAAACCTGTAGTGGGGTCCAAGGGGATCTTGGATCATAGATCAATGTCAGTGGTAGAGTCTTATGGAGGAGTGGATTCATCCAAGACTACCAAATCTATTAGCTAGTATGACCTGACATTGAAGGAAGAGTTGAGCAGGACATCAGATTAGAGTGAAACGAAGGTAGCTGGGATGACTTCTAGTTCAGAGGGAGTAGCTACAACAACACCAGATTTGATGGTCTCAGATATTGATCCAGGTGGAGACACCTCCCTTGCTAAGAGGGAGTGTTAGTTTTTTAGCTCAGTAGGTGTCTCAGAATGGGCACAAGTGTCCTAGGAATGTTGATGGACACATTAAATAACCAGATCATCTTTATTTATTTTATCCTAAGTTTTAACTTAGGTGAAATTAAAAAGTCACTAAAATGACTTTTTTCTCAAATTCATGAAAAAGTCACTTTTCATAGAGTAATAATTCAAAAAAGTGTATTTTTGGAGGCTTCTAGAAGTCTCTTGAAAAAGTGAATTAGAGAGATAAATAGAAGGGTTGAGGGTGAGAGGAACACACATTCTCATTTGTGGGAAGAGGAAGAAGGTGCTTGGGTAAGAGAAGGAGAGGGTAAGCAACTGAGGAAGAGGGCGAGTTTTGGGCCAAACTTGGGCAGCCAGTGCAAGAAAAACCAAGGCCATACTGGGCATCAAAGAGAGGTCAAAGTCAGGCCACATACAACAGATTTCAGGAGGCCTAATTTTTCAAGGCCGAAAAAGAAGATTGAGTTTGCTAGGTTGTTTTTGTTGAGTGAGTGAGGAAACTTGCTAAGGAAATTTCTATAAGAATTTTTTTATTTTTTGTTGTTATAATTATCTTGAAAGCCCATAATAGAAGCCCCTCTTTGATAGTTTTCCCCACACTAGGGTTTCTAGGGTATTTCTGGTGTTTTCCATTTTATGTGTTTAGTTTTTTGTATGAGATTATGTTGTTGTTTTGGTTAAATAATTTAACTACAATAATTATGCATAGTTTTTTGAGTTTATATCAACATTGATTAAATTTTGGTTAATAAAATTACTGGCATAATATTATGGTTGTTGAGTTATAGGAAATTAACAGAGACTTCCAGTTCATGGAGTCAACCTTTAGGTGGGGAGGAGGATTTATCCCCTTCCATCTCTATCAAGAGACCTAGTTGGTTTAAATTGAAATTGAGGGATGCTCGGGAGAAAGTTGAGGCTCCTAAGAACACATTTAGTGAGAGAAGGTGTTCGAAGAAGTTTTCGAACTTCGTGATACTGATGATTAATTTCATTGAAGAGGAAACAGATCGGTAGGTAAAACAAGATGCCTTGGTGCATAAAGATGTGTGTGACATTGTGCCAAGACCGAAGGGAAAACTAGTTCTAGGTGGCTCTTCGAGAAGTACCTTCCTCGCTAAGAGGGAGTGTTGATGTTAGTAGCATGAGGGAGGTACTTCCACATTGGTTTGTGTCTAACATGAGGAAGTCGTCATTAATACCTCTTAAAACTTTGGAAATTCACCTTAATTAAAGGAATTATTAAAGTGAATGACTTTTTTATAATTAATTGAGTTTAATTTAATGAAATTCCTAAGTTTTGGCATTAGTGAATTAAATTGTTCTTAGCCATTGATCTAAAGTGAGTTGAGATATAATCTCAACCATTGATCACTTTGGAGAGTAGGGTTATGGTATAACTCAATATTATAAAATGCAGCCAAGGTGAGAGGAGAAGACACAATCCTTGGACATATATTTGGATTCAATGACTCATAGAGAGAGAAAACAAGGACTTTTACTCAAGGAGATCTAAACAAGGGTGAATAAGGACTTTCATCTAGAGATCAGTTCTATCCAAAGGAAAAGAGAAGATAGTGGGCAGCAACAGACAGATCTGGGCAATAGATAAACAATAGGTACAGTCACAAATCAAGTCGTACAGAGTAGCAGACAACATACTACGCACGAAGGTTATTAAGGTTATTGAGTAAGGAGGTTATTACTTTAGGGGGTTGGGATTTACTAAGTTATAGTGGTCATTATGATTAATATGGTCTATTTAATAAACATGGTCAACCATGGCCAATAATTATTAATATGGTTCATGGGGTTCATGGGTTACTGGGTTATTAGGATTAGTGGGTTAGGATGTTTATGAACTAGTGGATTACTAGGTTAGGTGGTTAATGGGTTAATGGGTTAGTGGCTAGTAGGTTAGTGGAACATGACCTTAGTGGGTTAGGGGGTTAAGGATTAGAGGACAGTGGGTCAATATGGCTATGGTCAACCATGATTAATATGGTCAATGATGATCAACCATAGTTTGTATGGTTAGTATGTTCAATATAATTAAGATGATCAACTATGGTAAGTTTGGTTAATGATGATTAACCATGAACAAGGGTTAGTGGTCCATTATGTCAATTGGATTATGTTAAGTTATGTTCACTGATATTCAAAATTAGTCAATATAGGTCATGAATCATGGGGTTTTCACTCAATGTACTTGTGACATAACACATGCATTCATGTGATATTAAAGGATACCCCTAATTTCACTAGAAATTGATAAATACCTCCCAAAATCCTTTTGTTTAATGCCCTTCTCAATACATATTTCCAGTAATTAAAAAAGCCATATTTTTACTAGATACGCCTTGTTATACTCCCCAATACCTACAATATATTGACTTTATTTTTCACAATTTTAAATCCCCTTTTATGAATGAACGTGATAAGATATTGGTCAACAAGGTGAAGCCCTCCTGTCATGAATATGGTAAATATGGTTCCAGGGGTTACAAATTAGTGGTTTAGTGCTTATGTGGTAGGTTAGTGAGTTACTGATTTAGGAAATTAGTGGGGTTAATGGAATTAGTTAGTGAGGAGGTTTTGAGTTTATGGGTCAACTATTATTAACCATGGTCAATATGGTCAATCAAGACTAATGAGGGTCTAATGTTAGTAGGTGAGTGATTTTAATAGGTTTGGAGGTTTATGGGTTAGGGGATTAGTGAGTTTGAAGGTTAATGGATTAATGGATAAGGGGTTAATGGGAAAGGACGTTAACGGGTCAAAGGGTTAAGGATTAGTGGCCTGTGTGGTCAATGTGGTTAACCATAGTCCACATGGTTGATATATCCCATCTAGCTAACCTCAGTCAATATGACCAAATATGATAAATATGGAAAAATGTGATCAATATGGTCAATATATAAGTTAAGACAGATAACCATGGTCCATGGAGGTTAACCATGATTAAGGGTTAGTAGCTAGTTGTGTAAGTTGACTTGTGTTTATTGATAGTCAACATTATTTAACATAGGTAAATATGGGTTTTGGGGGTTATGGGTTAGTCGCTTAGAGACTAAGGGGTTATTGGGGTTGGTCAAATTAGGAGGTTCAAGGTTGGTCGGTCAATTATGGTAAATATGTGCTGATATTGAGAGGGGGGTGAATCAGTATCAAGTACAATTTAAAACCTTTTTCAACTTATACTTAAACCATTCAACTATATCCAATGAGCAATGAACAATAGTATAAGAGTTACACCAATACACCATAATACACCATGCCCAATATATGAGAAATAATCAATAGTTTATTGTTCAAGGGAAGTAATGACCTCCAAAGGTAGCTACAGCTTCCAAATGTAAGGGAGGGATAAACCTCCAAGAGGAAGATACAATCCTCCAATATCAAGAGAGAGTTGAACTCTCCATCCTTGCCCCTTCCTTCCACCCAAGAATATATGAGAGATAATAAAACTTTACATTAAATTATCACCATCAACCAATCATTACATAGAACCTGATAATGCTTCCTGAGACTTCTTCAATTTTTGCAATTATTCAATTCTTGGAGTACTCTGATCCTATAGATAATATTACTCAATGTATTCTCTTAAACTCCTCCAATTTTCACTCCTTGAATCCTCCCCAAAAGGAGGTTATAGAAAGAATGGTAGACTTTATTCAATTCTGGTCTATTTAGAAGACCCAACTTGTACAACATGCCCCGCACTCAATATGTAACATCCGATTTTGAAAATATCACACAAGAAACTACAGTCTATACTCTTTCCAATGGAAGTGGTCCCACTTAATTTGGATTCGGTATGAAGAATTTATGACTGTTTAACACGTAACACTTGTTTATTGACTAGCTTCAGGACTGGTCACAAACCCTATCTTCCACAGAGTGTATCTCCATAATTATAGAGAATCAAGAGCTGAA
Organism: Picea sitchensis; assembly: GCA_010110895.2. Taxonomy (NCBI): domain Eukaryota; kingdom Viridiplantae; phylum Streptophyta; class Pinopsida; order Pinales; family Pinaceae; genus Picea; species Picea sitchensis. The sequence goes on from SNQJ01S0023912.1 coordinate 108,808, forward strand.
ATTTTTGCCAGAGGTACATTGATATGTCTTCTCAATAACATAGTGATTTCACCATCTGAATCTTTCTAGAAAAAAAGTTATAGAAAAAATGGTAAGATGACCTGAAAATAACATACCTTAGAACACATCACCAAAAGACTTCATCCTCCCTTGAAATCCGGCCTTCTTTACTTCTGATTTCCTTTTAAATTCAACTTTTATCAAAATAAATGTATAATGATGTTTATTTATACTATTTATGTCACTTCCTTTTAACATTAGGGCCGACCTGACACTTTCTTATTTTGTAATTCTTTTCCTTAATTATCTTCAGGTCCTACATGTACTTCCTTCTTCAATTCACTTTGTCATCTTCAAAAATTCATTTCTCCTCAACCATGAGGATCCACGTGATGTGCCACATACCACCGGAAACAACATGATGTATACTATCCATCCATGGGTGTTGTATCTGAATGTTCATTTTCCTTCATGTCCAAATACCTTCATCAATCTTGCGGTCCAAAACCCATGACTAGGGTTGACATCAATGACAACAACCAATCTTCCAACAATATGGTCAATGATATTGATTAAGTATGGTTAATGAGAGTGAAGAGCTAGTCGATTAGGTAGTTATTGGGCGAGTGGGTTAATAGGTTAGGAGATTATGGGTTAGGGGTTTTTGGGTTCATGGTCAGTATAGTTAATATAGTCAAGATGGTCAACCACGGTTTATGGTCAAAATAGTCCAGCTAGTCAAGCGTGATTAATATGGTCAACAATGATCAACTATGGGCGACCATGGTCAATAGGGCTAAATATGGTTATTATGGTCAAATGTGGTTAATATGATCAATATAGTCAATATGGTCAACATAGATGATTTTAGGGGCTAAATTTCACAGATGGGCCAATTTTACATGGTTTTCCCAAAAATATATTCGCCAACTTTCATTTTTTCTAAAACAAATTCACCCAAATTCCATAGAATAAAATTATTTTACCTTAAAAATCGCCAAATTTTATAGAAACTATATAAAATCCTTAGAAATTTGAATATTTTTACAAAATTATTGTCAAACATTTTACATTTTTCATATTAAGGACTAGTAATATTAGCCTAGGTTTCTACATTTTAATATAAATTTCCATCCTTAAAATTATCCCTGATGGTCAATCATGGTCAATATGGTCAATGGTTGTTAATCATTATCAATGGTTAGTGGCTAATTATGTCGGTTGACTTATTTTCACTAATAGCAAACACTAGTCAACATAGGTTAATATGGTATATATGGGTTCAAAGGTTATGGGTTTATGGATTAATGGCTAGGAGATCATCTTATTAAAGGATTACGGGTAAGTAGGTTAGCAGGAATAATATGTTCAACATTATCCAATATGGTTAACCATGGTCAATATGTTCAACCATGGTCTATATGGTCAACAATGGTCAATGGTGGTCCAAACTATCAATCATGGTCAAGGGTTAATGGGTTACTTAGGTGAGTGGAATCAGAGGTTTATGGGTCATGGGATTAATGGGTTGGGTGGTTAATGAGTTAGTGGGTTAGTGGTTAGGATTTAGTGTGTTAGCGGTTAGTTGATCTATAGGCTCATGTATTTGTGAGTCAATCACGACCAATATGGTTAGTAATAGTTAGTGATGGTTTGTGGGTTACTAATGTATTAATGGGTAATAAGGTTATTATATTAGGGGATTAAGGGTTAATGGGTAATTGTGATCAATATGCTTAATCATGGATAGTATGGTCACCAATTATTGATATAATTAATATATAGTCAAGATGGTCAACCATGGTTAATAATAATGGTCAATATAGTCAATGAAGGTCAAGGTTTAGTGGGTTAGGAGGTTTTTGGGTTTGGGGAACTAATAGTTTAATTACTTAAAATTAATTAATGGGTTATGGGCTAAGAGGTTAGTGATCGAGGGGTTAGTGGGTCAACAAATAAGGGGTTAGGAATTACTAGAGTTAGTCAATTAAGAGGTTCATGGATTTGTGAGTCAACCATGGTTAATATGGTAAATGATGATAAATGAAGATCAATGACTAGAAAGTTTAACGAGTAAGGAGGTTACTAGATTAAGGGATTCGTGGTTAGTGGGTTGATGTGCTCAATATGGTCAACCATGGTCGTCATTGTATGTGGATTAAGGGTGAATGGGTAACTAGGGATAGGGTTAGGATATTATTGAGTTAGGTGGGTAATGGGTTAATGGTAAGGGGGTTAGTAGGCTAAGAGCTTATGGAATTAGGGGTTAGTGTGGCTAGTTGGTTAAGAGGTTTAGGGGTTTGTGGGTCAATGGATTAGGAGGTTAGGGGTTAGTGAGGCTAGTCAATCAAGAGGTTTGGGTGTTTTGGCTTAATGCATTAGGGATTTAGAGGTTAATAGAGATATTCAATAAGAAGATTTGGATGTTTGGAGGTAAGCCATGGTTAGCCATGGACAATATGTTCAATGATAGTTAGTGGGTTACTAAGGCTAATGGGTTACTAAGTTTAATTGGTAAGGAGGTTAGTAGTCTAGGGTATTGAGGGTTAGTGAGCTAATTTGGTTAATATGGTCAACCATGGTTAATATTGTAAAGATGATCAACTATGGACAATATAGTCAAAATGGTCAATTACAGTTGAAATGGTCAATAATGGTCAACAATGGTGAGCCATGGCCAAAATTTCTCATCCAAGGTTTGTGGTGGTCAATATGGTTAATGAGGGTTAAGTATTAGTGAGTTGTTAAAATTGGTGGATTAGGATACTAATAGGTTAGGTGGTTAATGGGTTAGTGAAGTAATGTCTATGGAATAAGTAGACTAGGAGTCAAGGATTTATGTAGCGATTCAAGGAGGTTTGGAGATTAATTTGTATTATCACTATTAGTTATTTTATATTTATTATTATTATTGATTTCTTTTAAATTATTTAATTTTTATCATTATTTATTTTTCACATTTATTTAGTATCTAGTTAGGAGTTCATAACATTATCCTTCTTTTTCTGGATTAGAGACATTAGTATCTAGTTAGTATCTAGAGAGGAGGAAGATCACTCAGATCCCCCTAACTAGAATGATCTCTTATGGAAACTCAATTTCCCGATGAAAATTATTTTATTATTCTGGTTGGTCCTGTACCACAAGGTCCCCACATGGGAAAATACACTCTCTCTTTTATGGAAGGGACCCAGTATATGCCCTCTCTGTAAAGGTTTTCTCAATGAATGTGATCATATTTTTGTGCATTTCTCTTATATTCGAGATATGTGGGATCTTACCTCTTACACATATAACATAATATTTTTATAGCAAGGAGCCTCCATTGAAGAGGCTTTCATGGACTAGCACAACTCAGGAAATTTTGAGGAATTCCAGACCCTCCAAGCCATTTTCATACATGGTGTTTGGACAACTCGAAACCTTGCTATTTTCCAGGATATTATCTCCCGACCAGATATATGACCACAAAGGGAATGTCCCTCCTCAACTCCTTTCCATGGGTGGTTGAAATAGATAGAACCATGCACATCATTTTAAAAGAGATCAATCATATTGGATGATGGTCATATTTCGATGTTGGCTCCCAAAACCATGTGGGAGGGGCAGGTGGCATTCTATATCTAGATGAGCACCATTGGCTCAAATGTTTTGTTGGTGTTGACAATAGCTCCAACAAAAAATATAAACTATTATCTCTTAAGATGCTCATCATGGTTGCTCGGGATAAAGGAGTTCAGAATATCCAAATTTTTTGTGATTCAAAACCCATCATAGATTGGTTCAGACTGAAAAGGCCACCAAAAAATATCTTTTTGAGACATATATATGATGAAATTACTCCTCTTTTGAGTCTCTTCATCCATATCAATTGTGTACACATCTACCAGGAAAGGAATCATGTGGTCTATGCTCTTTCCAATACGGGTCTGCAACTTACTAAGGGAACATGGAAGCGATGGGAACATACGGGAGATACCCTTCAGGAATTTGATCCTAGAACTTTTGACATATGATTTTTTTCAAATTTACAAGTTTTTTAAGGTCCACATATATAATCAACTTATGTTGTTGTATATATCTTATTTAGATATACAAGATAATTTTGCATAGACTCATGGAGCATTTCTAGAGTTCACTGATAGGCTCATCAAATGAGTTGTTTATATGGTCTTTTGTATACATAAGAAGGAACAGTTGATATTTTTAAACATATATACTTACCTGGAAGAAATACTTGAAGACTATGTACAAGCGTTTTTTCCCAAGGAAAAAAATTTAAAAAAAACATTAGATGTTACTCTAGATATAACCTTGGGTTTAAATTTCAACGTAAAAAAGTCCAAAATTAAAATCATTGGATGAAAAAAAACCCCACTAATTCTAATATTTTAAGGATATATATATATATATATATATATATATATATATATATATTTAGAATATAATTTTTTTTTTATAATTTCTTATTAATAAATAACCCCAAAACTTGGTACTAATTATCATTTTGAAATTTTGAAATGGAAATTTGACCCAAAACTACATCATTATCCTTTTATCTAAAGATCATCATCCTTTTATCTGAAACTAAATAGGGCAACAAATCTTTTAAAAAATTTATAATGCATGTTTCTAAAGTTATATACTCTCCAACAAATCTTTGTATGGAATTGATTGAATAGAAAGCAATGAGGCTTGTAAACATGCAACTCTATATAGACAATTAGTGAAATGTTTGACCTATCTAAACATAACTCAAGTAGACATTAAGTATTTTTATGCGAGGTCAAGTTATATTGTAAGACACAAGTAAGTCCACTAAAATGATAATGTAGTATCTTAAAGGCCCAACAAAATGTGTCCTAGATTACTATCAATAGTGAAATAAAATTGGTTGGATACATAAATAATGAATCAATTGGATGCATAAATGATTGATTGATTGGTATTTATTTAGTTATGTATATGAGATTTGATTAATAATTATTTGTTAGAATTATAAGGAATAATGAATTATTGTTTTTCCTTCAATGATAATTTATTTTTTAAAAACAAGGTTAAACTCCCTTGACATTTACCCATTTTATCTCATCTAAACTTACATTGTACAATGATATGTGGAACTACTTGTTGACACATGATTACTCATGCAATGAGATGTGCAACTGCATGCTTATACACATGATCTCTTATGGAACATGATGGCTTAAATGCTCATCCAATTTTATTTTATCCAAATAGATCTTCTCGGTCTTCCAAATACTTTATCCATATACTACAATGGCATCACAAAGAAGTTAAGAAGTTCCATCTTAAACAAGTGTTGTGTGGCAGCGTTGTCCCTGCCAAGTAGCTTATAAGCTGATTTTTGGAAAATGGGGAGAGTCGAGTAATATTGTTAAGAATACTTGTATGGCGAGTTGTGACTAAGCAAAGAAGTGCCAATCTCTTTCAAACATGTGTGTTGAGTTGTCACTAGTAAAATCATAATCCATGTGCATTGGGAAGGGTGCGAAGGTAGCAGGGATGGAAGGCAACGATAAATTCTTTGAAATATTTGTGAAGATGGGTAGAGTGAAGCTTGTGACCTAGAGGAATTGTATAACACGAAAGTTTTTGGTGCAAGATGTGCATCATGAAATTGTAGATGATGAAAGTTCTGGGTGCAAGATCTATAATAGCGCCAACCCGGATATCGGCAGCTATAAAGTTGGATAACAATGGAATTGTAGATCACCGAAGTTTTGGGTGCAATATGTATATCACGAAAAAGGGGGGAGGAAAGTTTGGTTATGGAAACCCGACAAGTAGGTATGAATATCAATGGCAGTGGGTCAGACTCCCGTAAATCGTGGTTGAATGTGTTTCTTGCTTGTTAATGCCAATAAGGGAATCTATGTGGTGGGTTTTCGGTAGTAAAAGAATAATGAATGTGCATTGGCAAGCTCAGTAATGTGGCGGAGGGTTGAAGTGGCCGATAAATGGTTTGAAATTGTTGTGAACCCGAGAATAGTGAAGGTTGTGGCCATAAAGTTGGCTAAGTATGGAATTGTAGATCAGGGAAGTTTAGAGTGCAAGATGTATATCACAAAACATGGGGAATGAGAGTTCGGTTGCACCAAAACAGGAACTGGCGGCCATAGAATTGGCTAGGTATGAAAAGAAACTTGAATGCCTTTTTTTCTTATTAATTCCAATGAGCGAACCTGTATGTTGAGTTTTCGATAGTAAAATCATAACGAATGTGCATTGGGAAGGGCGGGAATGTGGTGAGGATTGAAGAGAGTGATAAATGGTTTGAAAATTTTCGTATCGGGGTCGAATTGTAAATGATAGAAGTGTTGGGTGAAAAATGTATATCATGGAAGTGTGTGTGCAACATGTATATGACAGAACAGGGGGCATAAGAATTCTATAGCGCTAAGTCACGACACATTGTAGACTACAGAAGTTTTGGGTGTAAGATATATATCGCGAAATTTTACATGACGTAAGTTTTGGGTGAAAGATTTATAATAGCACCAACCCAGGGGTTAGTTGGACTCCTGTAAATCGTTGTTGAATGTGTTTTTTTCTTATAAATGCCAATAAGCGAACCAACATGTATATCATGGAACAGGGGGCACAACAATTTGATAGCTCCAAGTTGCGACCCCACAAAGATATAATTGGCTAAGAGTTGAAAGCAACTGTGGTCGGTCGGGCTCATGATGTGACGATATAGGACCAATCCACGAGTTTGAAAAAAGTTAGGTTCAATTTTAAATATATTTATTTAAATTGTATTTATATTAATGTATATTTATAGATTATGTGTGGTCCAAATGTAAACCATGTTCCAATATGTGGACGAATTGTAAACCATGGAAGTTTTGGGTGCAAGATGTGTATAGCGGACTTGTAGATGACGAAAGTTTTGGGTGCAAGATTTATAATAGCACCAACCCAGGGATCGATCGGGCTCCTGTAAATCATTGTTGAATGCGTTTTTTGCTTATAAATGCCAATAAATGAATGTGCATTAGGAAGGACGGGAATGTGCCAGGAGTTGAACAGAGCGATAAATGGTTGAAATTTTTGTGCACCCGAGTATAGTGAAGGTTGCCACAATAAATTTGGTAAAGTATGGAATTGTAGATAACAAAAGTTTAGGGTGGAAGATGTATACCACGGAACACAGGGAATGAGATTTTGGTTGCACCAACTCGGGGACCGACGACCAATAATTGGCTAGGTATGAAAAGAAATGACGGTTGGTCGAACTACCGTAAATCGTTGTTGAATAGAAAACATGTGTGATGACTTGTTGCTAGTAAAATCATAATGAATGTTCATTGGGAAGGGAAGGAATGTTGCAGGGATTGAAGAGAGTGATAAATGGTTTGAAACTTTTGTGAACAACGAATTCCAGGAGTCTGGGGTCGAATTGTAAATCATGGAAGTGTTGGGTGTAAAATGTATATCACAGAAGTGTTGTGTGCAAGATGTAGATCACGGAAGTGTTGTGTGCAAGATGTATATCACAGAAGTGTTGTGTGCAAGATGTATATCACGCAACAGGGGGCATAAGAATTCGATAGCATTAAGTGGAGACCCGACGATGAGATAATTGGCTAAGTGTTGAAAGGGACGGTGGTCGTTCGGGTTGATGATGTGATGATATAGATGGAGATTAGCTAACCCAGGAACCCACAACCAATACAACAGCTGGAGAAAGTGAGTTTCAAGTTTAAAGATATTTTTTCTATATTTATTTAAAATGTATTCATATTAATGTATCTTAATAGATTATTTGTGTTCCAAATGTAAACCATGTTCAAATTTGTGGATGAATTGTAGACTACTGAAGTTTTGGGTGCAAGATGTATATGGAAGAACTATAGATACGCAAGTTTTGGGTGCAATATTTATAATAGCGCCAACCCGGGGGTTGGTTGGGCTCCCGTAAATCGTTGTTGAATATGTTTTTTTCTTGTTAATGCCAAAAGCGAACCTATGCAATGAGTTGTCACTAGTAAAATCAATATGAATGTGTATTGAGGATGGCAGGAATGTGGCGAGGATTGAAGAGAGATAAATATTTTGAAATTTGTGAACCTGAGTATAGTGAATCTTGTGAGTTCCAGTGGCACGGGGTCGAATTGAAAATGATGGAAGTGTTGTGTGCAAAATGTGTATCATGGAATTGTTGGGTGAAAAATGTTGTTAGGACCTTATAATGTACCTTTTTGTTCACACTTTTTGCTACCATTACATCCTTTTTCCACTCACATTTAAACTTACATTATCACCTTACCTTATCTTTCCAAAGGTATATAACATCTCTTCTCTTTGATATATGTTTAATTTGTTTTGCATATAATTTTACATTATTCTCATACTTAACCATCGATCAGAAATATATAAGTGTTGAAACAATTCGAACTGCAGATTATTGTTGTTGTTTGAAGGCCCGTTGTTGAAACAGTTGAAAGCATGCAAACCCTGTGGTTGAAACAGTCTGTGGTCTACGATGCTGGAACAACAATTCACACAACAGAAAGAAGAAGTTGTTACACTTTGAGCCAGAATTAACCATCGTTGTTGCTTGAGACCACGTTGTTGAAACAATCAGAACGCAAATCCCGTTGTTGAAACAGCCCACGATTTGCGATGCTGAAACAGTATACAACAACAGTAACAAGAAGATAAATAAAGAATTTGTTACACCAGCCACAACAGCTACACCTCACCCAACACCATTTCAACTATTGTAATAACATTCTGTTACGGGAGACCAAGATATCCTATTCCAGTATAGAGATTAGATCTAACTAAGAATATGATTCAGATGTGCACATGTAATTTGATGATAAAATTGTATCGAGGGGATTCTCCTCTTTAAAATAAGGGTAAATCATCATTAGAGGGATCCTTCTTGGCTAAGAAAGGAATTATAGAGAAGGACGTGTTTACTTCAGACATTGTAACATGATACAGTTGATAGATGAATAAAAGATTATTCTGAGCATTCCTTCCTAGTTCCTTTCGTTTTTGGGGAATCTTGTGAGAAGGGAGGGCCCACCTTCTTCACAAGATTCACCCATTAGTTCTGTAGTGTGTTAGTATTATTTTTGTTCATGCCTTGATTAAATTTTGTTTTGCTGAAACTCTACTTTACTGAACTTTGTTTTGCTGATTGTTACATTATTTTCATATAATTCATGCTTGGGTAACTGTTAATCATTCTAGTTAGCAATCATGTTTGGTGAATTTATGAAAGCGTGATAATTAGAGACAGGTGTTGAAGATTCCTTCTTGGGGAATAGGGTCATGTTCTCTGTTAAGAGATAGTTATCTTTCAGTGTGTGTCAATCATTAGTAATGAGTTCATGAAAGTGTGATAATCGGAAACAGGTGTTGAAGATTCCTGCTTGGGGAATAGGGTCTTGTTCTCTGTTACAGAATCGTTGATCTTTCCTTTTGTAGTATCCTGAAAGATTTCTTTCCTAGGTTTTTATTTCTTAATGTAATCTAGGATTCTTCGGATAATCATTTCTTTAAACTTTGAACTCTGCAATAGGTAGGTTGCTTTTCTGTAATTCAAAGTAGAACTTTAGTTTGTTCAAGGAAAGGTGTGATTAATATACTTTTACTACAACTCTAGATTGCTTTTGAGATTGAGCATATACAGTGTGTGATTGCCTTTGAAATAAACAGACTTCCCTGGGTTGAGAATTTATGTAGCACTTGATTGTTTGGTTAATAAGCAATTACAGTGACCAACATTTTGGTGTCGTTGCCGGGGAAGGTAATTATAGATTTCAAAAGCACTTATGTTATTTCAGATATAAATATTGCATGAGAGGACATGGAGACCCCAAAGAAACTAACCCTACTGGTGGTAGGGGTAGAGGAAGGGGAGGAAGAAAGACTTATATTGACGAGATTATATCAAAATCTGAATCTGTTGCTCCTCAACGACCAAACTCTTGGAAACCAAAATACCAACCTTCCTTTCAAGCAAACTTTGAAATGGGGAAAGAGATTTGGAGTCCTGAGACAGTCGAGAAACCAACAGGAAACATTGAGGACAGAGAAAGTGCAGTAGGGGAGCAAACAGAAGAAAACATGGATGAGTATAATGAAGAACTGCATCATGAAGAACAGGCAGGTCCTGAAAGAGAGGTAAATGATGAAAACTATTTTTCCACTTTAGGATTTCCTATTGGTGATCTTCCTAGAGGGGTAGCTCCCATGAAGAACTTTCCACTCTCAGCGTTGCCTAACTTTCATGGTTTATCTTCAGAAGATCCTGATGAATTTCTTTTTGAGTTTGACATATTATGCAGAAGTTATGATTACATTTCCAATGCTAAAAAATTAAAGTTATTTCTAGCAACATTGAAAGGAAATGCACTAAGATGGTTCATGAGTCTTGAAGGTCATGTAATCACAACATGGGATCAGATGAAACAGAAATTCCTGCATAAATACCAGGACTATTGTTGAACAAGAGAAAAAAGAGAGGAACTATTCAAGATGATACAGAAAGAGGATGAAAATCTGGAGGACTTTGTAGAAAGACTACAGTATAATCTACAAAGATCCAGTCACCCCGATGTAAGTAAAGATATTCTTAAAACAATATTACTAAAAGGAGTAAGGGATGACTGTCTAGATATGTTGAATATGCTTGGAAAAGGGGACATATCTAAAGAAACATATGATGAAATTATTAACCTATGTAAAAGATGTTCAAGAAGAGCTTCAAGGAATAGATCAAATAGCAGGGATACCAAATTTTCAAGAGTTCAAAAATCAGCCAATGGAGGAGAAAAAAGAGCCGAAATAGGTAATTTACTTGAAGGTTTTAAAACTGAAATGTTAAGCTCTTTTGCCTCACAAATTGATATCCTGCAGATTCAAAAGAAACAAGTCGAAGCAGAAGCAGCTCTGTCCATCTTTTGTTCTAAATGCAGAGAGAAGCACCCACGAAGGGAATGCCCATTGGACAAAAATCCAATCTGCACCATCTATGATAAGGATCATGAAACTCAACAATTCCCTTCTTTACCAGGAATCAAGGAAGCATTACAACCAACTGATGAAGAATTTGAAGCTGTCTATCTGTTGACACAGAGAAGGCAATGGCAACCGCGAGCACAAGGTATGAATCCTAATATGCCATTTACATCTTCTAATCATTGGAATAACTATCCTTCTTTTAATCAAGCGAATTACCCTCCCTATAATCAAATGCAATACCTAAATCAAATGAATTACCCACCCATACAACAAACTAACCCTCCCTTTGTTGATCCGTCAATGTGGACTCCTTGGCCTCCACAACAACAACCGTATCTTAACCAATGTAATCCAAATTGGAGAGGGAAACAACCCTCGTTCCCAAATCAATTACCTCAATCACAATTTCTGCAACCACTCTCCTTACCATCAGGTACTCCACCAAATAATCAAATGATGAGGCCCCAACTACCTGTACAACCTAACCCTAACCCCAATAATAAAGTTGTGAAGTGCATTGATATTCATAACCAGCCTACACTTTCTCTTTTCCCTGCGCAATGCAATGATATTCATTTACGATCTGGGAGAATAGTAGAACCTATCATAGCTTATGTTACCTCTTCTGATAAAGAGGAAACAAAAAAGCATGATGTACCTGAAGAGGTACAATCATCCTCTAACATTGTTGCTAAAACAACAAAACCACCATTTCCTGAGTGTTTAGCTTTGACTAAAATGCTTGAGCCACCTGCTTTCAATCTTCTAGGGGAATTACAAAATCTTTATGTCAAAATTCCACTATTACAAGCACTACGAGATGTACCAATTTATGCCAGGACTATGCGAGACATTTGTGTTAAGAAACCTGGTAGGAAAATTAAAGATCCCCTCATAGTTCATGTCATGGGTGATTCATCTGCACTAATGTCAGGTAAAGTTCCCCCAGTTAAATATGGTGATCCTGACCATCCTACCGTCTCAGTGAAAATTGGAAAAACAATAATTCCTCGAGTCCTGGTAGACTTAGGCGCTGCTATCAATATTATGACTCTGGAAATCTCACAACTGTTACAACTGCAGAATGAAATTAGAGACACCCCAACCATCCTAGAGTTAGTTGACCGTTCTACAATCAAACCGGAAGGAGTCACTGAAGACCTAATTATCTCAGTGGAATCCTGGAATTATCCAGCTGACTTTGTGGTATTACAACCTAAAACAAAGTTGGGGGGCCACCCTCTAATTTTGGGCAGGCCTTGGCTAGCCACAACAGGCGCTTTTATCAGCTGTAGATCAGGTTCAATGACAATTTCCAATGGATACGAGACTAAACAGCTTACCCTCTACCCTCACGCTACACCCTTGATTAATAATGATAATTTTGTATGGGTAGACTTTGATAATCAACTTACTCAACCCATCTCGACTATCGGACAAGCCTTAAGCCTTAAAGATGCCACTGAGGATGAAGTAATTAATAATTTTATTTGTGAACCCTCCTCCGTGACTCCAGAAACTCATAACCAACTAGCTGCACTTTTGGAGTCAGATAACCAGGAAAACCTTAACTCTGAAAACCCACCTCAAACATCAGCCACCATCTCTTCTAAAAGTATACCAGTAGAAATTGAACCTAGCAAAACACTTAACATAAACCCCAACCTAAGAGATGTTGAAACACAACAATTAATGAAGTTATTTCTCGAACATAAAGAAGCATTCGCATGGGACTATACAGATATGAAAGGAATCTCTCATGAATTATGCACTCATCGTATATATATCAAGGAAGATTGTCGACCGATCTGCCAATCTCAATGACGAATGAACCCGAATTTAATAGAAATTCTTAAAGAAGAACTTCAAAAATTGCTCAATGCAGGGTTTATATATCCTATATCAGAAAGTGAATGAGTTTCCCCGTTGGTAATAGTTCCTAAGAAAAACGGGAAATGGAGAGTATGTGTAGACTATAGAGCCTTAAATAAAGCCACTCAAAAAGATCACTTTCTGTTACCATTCATTGATCAGGTGTTAGATAGTTTGTCAGGGAAGAAATTTGTCTCATTTTTAGATGGTTTCAGTGGGTATAATCAAATCAAAATTGCACCCCAAGACCAAGATAAGACCACTTTTACTAGCCCTTTGGGAACTTTTGCTTATAGAGTTCTCCCATTTGGACTATGTAATGCACCAACAACCTTTCAAAAAGAAGTTATAGGAATCTTTTCTGATATGCTTAATGACTCTATGGAAATTTGTATGGATGATTTTACCCCTTATGGTGTTTCTTTTGAGGAAGCACTACAAAACATTGAGAAAGTACTTAAACGATGTATACAAGCCCACCTCTCCTTAAGTATAGAAAAATTTCATATGATGATGAGTGAAGGAATAGTGCTTGGACATTTTATTTCATCTCAAGGAATCCAGGTGGATACATCCAAGATACAAGTCATTAAAAATCTTCATATTCCCAAAATCCAAACAGAGGTGAGAAGTTTTCTAGGACATGCTGGATACTACAAAAGATTTATCAAAAAAAATTCCAAAATAGCTTCTCCTCTGTTTGTGCTACTAATGAAAAATGTCGAATTTAAGTGGACTAACCCCTGCCAGGAAGCATTTAATACACTTAAAACTCAGTTATCTACAACCCCTATTCTAAGAGGACCTGATTGGACACTTCCCTTTCATATATCCTCTAATGCTTCAGATACTGCAATAGGAGTTTTCTTGGGACAAGAAGAAAATCATCTCCCTTATGCTATTTACTTCATTAGCAAGAATATGACTCTTGATGAACTTAACTATACAATTACCGAAAAGGAATTCTTAGCAGTTATCTATGCTATTAATAAATTTCGACATTACATCACCGGCTACTCTACTCTTGTCCATACTGATCACTCAGCTATCAAATATCTAATGAACAAACCTATCACAAATGCTCGAGTCACCAGATGGTTACTATTATTACAAGAATTTGATATTACAATTGTAGATAGACCAGGAAA
>SNQJ01S0023912.1:122884-145901 GCA_010110895.2 Picea sitchensis
TCATATGATGATGAGTGAAGGAATAGTGCTTGGACATTTTATTTCATCTCAAGGAATCCAGGTGGATCCATCCAAGATACAAGTCATTAAAAATCTTCCTATTCCCAAAACCCAAATAGAGGTGAGAAGTTTTCTAGGACATGTTGGATACTACAGAAGATTTATCAAAAAAAAATCCAAAATAGCTTCTCCTCTATTTGTGCTACTGATGAAAAATGTTGAATTTAAGTGGACTAACCCCTGCCAGGAAGCATTTAATACACTTAAAACTCAGTTATCTACAACCCCTATTCCAAGAGGACCTGATTGGACACTTCCCTTTCATATATCCTTTGATGCTTCAGATACTGCAATAGGAGTTGTCTTGGGACAAGAAGAAAATAATCTCCCTTATGCTATTTACTTCATTAGTAAGAATATGACTCCTGCTGAACTTAACTATACAGTTACCGAAAAGGAATTCTTATCAATTATCTATGCTATTAATAAATTTTGACATTACATCACTGGCTACTCTACTCTTGTCCATACTGATCACTCAGCTATCAAGTATCTAATGAACAAACCTATCACAAATTCTCGAGTCACCAGATGGTTACTATTATTACAAGAATTTGATATTACAATTGTAGACAGACCAAGAAAAGAAAATGTAGTTGTTGATTTCCTTTCTCGGTTAACACCTGATGATAATACCCCAGTAGATGATTCATTTCCTGATGAATATCTATTTGCATTATCTTCTCACTCACCATGGTATGCATACATCACTAACTACTTGGTTGCAGGGAAGTTATCACCACACTTATTCCACCGGGAGAAAAGAAGAATCATTCAACAAAGTGCTCGGTATAGCTGGATAAGTGGGTGTCTTTTTCACACAGGACTTGATCAAGAAATCCGAAGGTGCATTAGAGAAGATGAGTTTTATGACTTACTAAAATCTTGTCATGATGGCCCTTGTGGAGGGCATTTTGCTGATAAAAGAACAACACATAAAATTCTCAGNTATGCAAACATCGCTAACTACTTGGTTGCAGGGAAGTTACCACCACACCTATCCCACCGGGAGAAAAGAAGAATCATTCAACAAAGTGCTCGGTATAGCTGGATAAGTGGGTGTCTTTTCCACACAGGACTTGATCAAGAAATCTAAAGGTGCATTAGAGAATATGAGGTTTATGACTTACTAAAAGCTTGTCATGATGGCCCTTGTGGAGGGCATTTTGCTGATAAAAGAACAACACATAAAATTCTCAGGATGGGGTATTATTGGCCCTCACTTTTTAAAGACGGAAAGAAATATGTTTGGGCCTGTGATAGCTGTCAAAGAATGGGCCAACCTAATCATAGATATGAAATGCCATTAAATCCCCAGGTAGTACTCGAACCATTTGAAATATGGGCCTTAGACTTTGTAGGACCCATCAACCCCCCATCCAATCAAAAAGTTTATAAAGTGGTATGCAAAGATTATATGACCAAATGGGTGGAAGCTAAAGAACTCCATAGAGCGACTGAAGAAGCAGTTCTAGATTTCCTATTTGAAGACATCTTTATCAGATTTGGAGTGCCTAGAGAATTAGTTACATATGGGGGACCTCCTTTCACTTCTCACGGTTTTAAAGCCACCCTTCAAAAATATCATATTCAACATAGAATGACTACACCATACCACCCCCAAGCCAATGGACATGTGGAAAGCACAAATAAAGTAATATAATCCATTCTTACAAAAACAGTGAAGGAAAACAGAAAGGACTGGTCTCACAGGCTCCCTGAAGCATTATGGGCCTACAGAACTACCTGGATAAATACTACATGATTCTCTCCCTATGAATTAGTTTATGGAAAAAGTGTCGTCTTTCTTGTGGAATTTGAAATCAAAACCTTAAGGACTGCTTTAGCTATCAACCTTGATTTGACCGATGTACAGACAGCCAGGTTGCAACAGCTTAATGAATTGGATGAAAAAAGACTAGATGCCATTCATCAGACAACTATAATTCAACAACAAAGATCAAAATGGCATGACAAAACTATCAAGCATAAGCAATTCCAAAAAGGTAATTGGGCCTTACTGTATGATTCTCAGTTTAAAAAATTTCAAGGGAAACTACATACAAGATGGCTTGGACCTTACGAAGTGGACATTGTTTTCCCCAATGGAACAGTAAGGCTCCTCACAATCGATGACTCTAAAACACCGTTACTTATGAATGGTCATCGGCTCCGTCTGTACCAGCGCCCCATTTCCAAAGAAGATTTTAAGGCCACGTGTGTGGCAGACACTCATTACCTCTTTTTAAAGGGGCCTCCTACCCCTCATTGCAATTAATTATTTTGAATTTAATTCCTTTAGTGTTAGATTATATTTCTTTTACTAATAATCCCTATCAAGGAATGGCATGTTACAATTGATTTTTGCAGATTCTCGATCAAAGAAAAGGCCTACCAAGAAAGGATGATCTTACTTCAAGAAGAGCCAAGCTTCATCTTGTGAAACACTAGTCCCCTTTTTCTCCATTGCTGAAACACCACTATTCAGCAATTTTTCACCTTTTCCCCCATTGCCGAAACACCACTGTTACGCAATTTTTTTCCCTTTTTCCCCATTGCTGAAACACCACTGTTCAACAACTCTTTGCCTTTTTCCCCATTGCTGAAACACCACTGTTCAACAACTTTTCGCCCTTTTCTCTATTGCTGAAACACCACTACTCAGCAACATGTCGCCACTGCTGAAACACCACTTCCTTAGTAGTATTCTACAACATCACTCTTCAACAAACATTTATCTATTCTTTCCCTATTGCTAAAACACCAACTTTTCATCATTCCCTGTCAATAAGCTCTTGCGCTCTCGTACTACATTTTGTCCTTCCACTAAACAAATCCTTGATACAATTTCTCTAACAAATCAAAAGTCTCCCCGATGGCTACTGTAGAACTATTATGGACAGACACTATATTTTGTTTGAAGTACGAATCAAAAGGTAAAGATGAGGTATGTAAACTTTATATGTAAATACAATTGAACTATGGTTAATGAGAAGATCCCAACTCATTATTATCACTCATGTAAAATCATTATTTTTGTCGTACTTGAGGAGGGGGGGATATCAAAATCTTATACCATCATTTCACACGAACCGACCGCCGTCATTCTTTTTTATTTTTTTTACCATCCTTTCGTTTGTCTCAGCACCATTTGCATGCCTTCACCCAAAAAACTTACTCTGCACAGAAGCGATTACTTGACTCCCTGACGGTGCATTTTACTAAGATGTTAGCTATGGGAGGCCCTGTTATACGGTACAAACCCGCCATGACAGCCCTGTTAGAACTATATCCAGAAGTCTATCAAATTTTTCTGCAGGTAGGATGGCTGGGTTATTTTCAGAGGCTCCAGGGATTTGATCAACAACAGGTTCTTCAATTTGCTCGAAATCTTCAGGAAGATTATTCCATTGTTCAAGGGGTTCGGATTCCAATTACAGAGGATGATATAGCACAGGTTTCGGGTCTCCCTATCACTGGCATTCATTGGTTCAGCCGCAAACACATCATTCTTAATGCCCAACAAGATTTCCTCTTGCCAGGGGAACAAATTGAGCCTAAAGGCCGAGGTGTTCGACTTAGCTCGTTTCCGCCTCCTTGGCCGAAAGTTGCATAGTTTTTCAAGCACTACCTTACCTGTGAAGGCCGATACCAGGTAGTCTACCAGTATGATTTTGTCTTGTTGTCTCATTTACAACATGCTATATTGGTGAATATTCCCTATTATCAACTCGGATGTCTTAGAAATATGTCGCATTACTGTAAAAAGGCTAAAAATCCCACCCTTTCCCTCACCCATCACCGTCTCGCTCAACTACTTATCCAAAATGGTTTTTCCCAACAAAACCCTCTCCTAAACAACCCACCCATAGACCCCCAAGAAGTTGTTGAACATCCTAAAAATCTTCAGGAACAACAACCACAAAACCCTCCAGATCCTCCAGAAGTACCTAACAGTATGCCTATAGACCCAATTAATCCAATTAACCTTCCTACCATACCAAGCCCGCCCCACATCTTACCAGAATCATCCACTCCTACCGTTCATATCCTTAGCGATGATTCTGAACCAGACAACTCTCCCTGCCCCATCACTGAGGAAAAACCCCCACGCAAACAAAAGCAAATTCCTCCTTTTCCCTCCTTTTTACAAAGAAAATGAACAAGGACCTCAACAAGAGAAGCCACTACTACCACTGCCCTAAACCCCCAACCCATCCGGCTAAAACCCCATACACCTCCACCCTCCCAAATTCTGGAATTTTTACCCATTCCACCCATGGGCACTGAAACAAAAGAACCAGAGGCCCAGTGTACTGTGACATCATCCTTTTCAAATCAAGTAGCTGAAACACAAGAACCAGCTACTCATTCAGTAGCTGAAACAGAAAAACCAGCTACTCATTCAGTAGCTGAAACAGAAAAACCAGCTACTCATTCAGTAGCTGCAACACAAGAACTAACTACTCATTCAGTAGCTGAAACACAAGAACCAACTATAGCTATTACACAAGAACCAGCTACAGCTGAAACACAAGAACCAGCTGTTGATATCGTTGTCAAAATATAGGAATCAGATGCCCAAGGTGCCGCAACATTACTTTCTCTACATCAAGAAGTTGAAATACAAGAATCATCTGTCGATCCTGTAGATGCTCCAAAAGAACTGGCTAGTGCAGATGTGACTATTACACAAGAACCAGTCACCCCTCTTAATATACCCTTGAAATATCAACAACCAGAACCAACAATGGCCTCTGTCTTACAAGAAAACGAGTTCCTAAGGTCTGAACTGGAAGCCTAAAAGCAAGAGCTAGTCATGGTAAAGGAAGCTTACGAGAAGGAACTTAAATTGTACACCCTAGCTCACATAGCGACCATGACAGAGGAAAATACAACAGAGAATCAGTGTAGAGAGTATATGTGCAGTCAATGTGTGGACATCTATTATCAAGCAGACTACAAAGTAACTCAAATTACAATGCCAAGAGCTTCCCCTGCACCTACGACTTTTGCAGTCAAAGAAGAAAACCATGTTGTTACACAAGAACCAGCAGGACCTTCCAAAATTCAAAATGAACCCTGGCCTACAACAATTGCCACATTTGAAGCCCCTGTTTTTGTTAATAAAGTTGTACAAACACTGCCTATTGATGAATCAGTCCCTCCTAGCCAGATCAATACCCACACTCTTGTGAAATAAGCCACTCAGACCCTACCTCAGCCTATCACTTGTGACGTTGAAACACAAACTCAACCATGGGATGAGCAGGCAATAATGGACAAATGGAAAAAAGAGTCTGTTGTTACACAGGACAAAAGCCTACAAAAGAACAGACTACTCTGGCTAAACCACATCTATTCAAAATGGGAATCTTTGGAGAAAACACACCAAGAATCTCATGCCCATAAGAAGCAGAATAAAGAGCTAAAAGGAAAATTGCTCCTAATGTTTGACTTGGCACAAAAGTTGTTGGTTGCAAGGAAACCATCCTCCAATTACTCTCTTTTCCTCATGGAATGACTTACATTTTTTCAGATTAACTCAATCAAAGAAGGCAGACCCCATGCATTGTTAAATCCAAAAGATTTTGTTAGAACCTTTGCAGAAGCGTCTACTATGGATCAACACCTCCTCTGTGAGGTATATCTTCATAATGAGGCCATCCCTGAGAACCAACAGCGTAACCTTAACCCTCTCGTCGGTGATATCCAGATTCGGGCACTCACCTCCTTCCTTAACAATCAGATTATATGGCAGAATGACTTCCTAGCTGCCAAGCATAACGAGGATAAACGCCTTCTCTGGATACAGCCAGAACCACAGAATGCTACCACCTTTGTTGCATAGTATTATCAGTTTTTGAAGAAACCAGGGATGATTCAATATATTCGGCAACTACAGACAACAATACTTCAAGATTGTCAATATTTCATTAAATCCACAGAGATCATTTCCCTATAAGAAAATAACATGTTTTGGCAACAATCTGCTGAGAAAAGATAGGAACACAATCCCTTTAGCCCCACCAATATTGAGACAACAATCTCCCGGGTACCTAGCTACTTCAAATGTGTTCAACAATGTGTTGAAAGCTGGATAGGTTATCAGTTTCATTTTCTTATTCTGTGGATGCCAGCAGAGAAATATCAAGTTCATCATAAGTTGCCCAAGAAGGCCGAAACAACAGCTTGGCAAAGGCTACAATGCGTTCAAGGATTCAAAGCTCCAATAGACAGCACTTTCCACAGCTACTTCTTAAGTAACTTGCACGCTCAGAGTCGGTATTCAGATTCTGATTCAGATTGAAGTTGCCTGAGGACATGTAACCTTTTAAGTTGGGGGGGATGTTAGGACCCTATAATGTACCTTTTTGTTCACACTTTTTGCTACCATTACATCCTTTTTCCACTCACATTTAAACTTACATTATCACCTTACCCTATCTTTCCAAAGGTATATAACGTCTCTTCTCTTTGCTATATGTTTAATTTGTTTTGCATATAATTTTACATTACTCTCATACTTAACCATCGATTAGAAATATATAAGTGCTGAAACAGTTCGAATTGCAGATTATTGTTGTTGTTTGAAGGCMCGTTGCTGAAATAGTCGAAAGCACGCAAACCCCGTGGCTGAAAAAGTTTGTGGTCTGCGATGCTGGAACAACAATTCACACAACAGAAAGAAGAAGTTGTTACACTTTGATCCAGAATTAACCATCGTTGTTGCTTGAGACCACGTTGCTGAAACAGACAGAATCCAAATCTCCTTGCTGAAATAGCCCAAGATTTGCGATGCTGAAACAATATACAACAACAGTAACAAGAAGATAAATAAAGAAGTTGTTACACCAGCCACAACATCTACACCTCACCCAACACCATTTCAACTATTGTAATAGCATTCTGTTATGGGAGACCAGGATATCCTATTCCAGTATAGAGATTAGATCTGACTAAGAATAGGATTCAGATGTGCACATGTAATTTGATGATCAAATTGTATCGAGGGGATTCTACTCTTTAAAATAAGGGGAAATCATCATTAGAGGGATCCTTCTTGGCTAAGAAAGGAATTACAGAGAAGGACGTGTTTACTTCAAACATTGTAACATGATGTAGTTGACAGATGAATAAAAGATTATTCTGAGCATTCCTTCCTAGTTCCTTTCGTTTCTAGGGAATCTTGTGAGAAGGGAGGGCCCACCTTCTTCACAAGATTCACCCATTAGTTTTGTAGTGTGTTAGTATTATATTTGTTCATGCCTTGATTAAATTTTGTTTTGCTGAAACTCTACTTTACTGAACTTTATTTTGTTGATTGTTACATTGTTTTCATATAATTCATGCTTGGGTAACTGTTAATCATTCTAGTTAGCAATCATGTTTGGTGAATTTATGAAAGCGTGATAATCAAAGACAGGTGCTGAAGATTCCTGCTTGGGGAATAGGGTCATGTTCTTTGTTAAAAGATAGTTAGCCTTCAGTGCATGTCAATCATTAGTAATGAGTTCATGAAAGTGTGATAATCGGAAACAGGTGTTGAAGATTCCTGCTTGGGGAATAGGGTCATGTTCTCTGTTACAGAATCGTTGGTCTTTCCTTTTGCAGTATCCTAAAATATTTCTTTCCTAGGTTTTTATTTCTTAATGTAATCCAGGATTCTTCGGATAATCATTTCTTTAAACTTTGAACTCTGCAATAGGTAGGTTGCTTTTTTGTAATTCAAAGTAGAACTTCAGTTTGTTCAAGGCAAGGTGTGATTAATATACTTTTACTACAACTCTAGTTTGTATTTGAGATTGAGCATATACAGTGTGTGATTGCCTTTGAAATAACCAGACTTCCCTGGGTTGACAATTTATGTAGCACTTGATTGTTTGGTTAATAAGCAATTACAGTGACCAACAAATGTATATGACAGAAGTGTTGGGTGCAAGATGTATATCACGGAACACACGGAATAAGAATTCGATAGCACTAAGTTGGGACGTCGTGGTGAGATAATTGGCTAAGTGTTTTAAGGGACGGTGGTTGGTTGGGTTCCTGATGTGAATATATAGATGGAGATGAGGATTTCGCAGTCCGCTAACCAGTCAACCCGCGAGAAATCCAGGAGCCCGAGAAGGTCAGGTCAAGTTTAAAGGGATTTTGTTTATGTTTATTTAAAATGTATTCATATTAATGTATCTTAATATATTATTTGTGGTCCAAATGTAAACCATGTTGGAATTTGAATGGTGTTTTGGGCTCGCAATTTTTTCTCAAACCCACAAGCAATAGAGAAAAAAATATATGACTTTAAATTTTGTATATTGAAGAATATTATGAAATATATGAAGCTACAATATATGCACAACATAGAATAGGAACATGTATAGGGAAATGAGTTAATTTTAAGAAGAAATAAAAATTTCAAATAACAACACCAAACATTGAAGATCACCATAGAACAACCTCAAATATTTATATTCAGATAAACTGGGTTACAAAATACATTTGAGAATATTTCCCAAAAATAGTTGTCTTCGAATTTGCAAAAAAATATATAGTTCAGTAGATAATATTTGAAATAAAAATGCATTTTCCAGAATGACTAGGATTGGGATTGTCGCAGACTACAAAGAAAAGATGTACAAGAATGAATTTTGTAGAAATAATAAAGTCGGTGATGGAAAATAACAAGACCTGGCAAGAAGAAAGAGAAAATTGTCAAACCTCGGTTAAAGCTTTGTTATAGTAAGTGGATGAAGACATAAGAATGTGATCAGTATCAACTTGCTATGATGGTGTCCCATGCCTTGTCATTTTCTCATTGATGTGCTTTTATGGCTTTCCTCGGCTTTGACCCTCATTGGTAATCTAGTCGACAACCTTTTTGAATCATTCTTCGATGTAACTGCTCATGGGTGCCATGTTGATTTCATGCTAGATTTGTATATTGAAGAATTCACTTTCCAAGTCCCTTAGATCAATAGTCAGGTTTTGCATTCTTCTTGAATATATTGGTTTTTAATCGCTTAACCGACTATTCAGGATTTCATGTCATCTTCACCATATTCAATAATGACATGGAAATTTTCAAATGACAGTCTTTTATAGATATGAACTTGATCATCAAATTCCTGCTTGGTTAAAAAAAATGAGTTGAATATCAATTTCGGGTCCTGGACTTAATTGGTGTTGGAAGCTAGATCTATCTCAGTTAGCTTATTGAATAGTTTATCTCTTCTAGTTATGGTCTAGCTACATTCTTGAACGATACCATTCAGGTTCTTTACCTTTTCTTTCCAGCATGCATTTAGCTGGTCTATTCGATCCAGGGAAAGGAGATCCTCATGTCTTCTTATGAATTCCATCATACCGGTAACTTTAACACCAAATGGTAAAACTGCATCGAGGTAGAAACCTTTCTCGTTCTTTAGATTTGCTTGCAGATACTCAWGAAAAGCATGCGCTCTTGGTCCAAAAGAGACCATATTCTTTGACATCTCCCAAGATTCTGTTATTAATTCCATTCTTTTGTTTATACTCTTTTCCACATAGCCTTGGGCCAATGTGAGAAGGATTTTTTATCCTTTTAACTTTGYCGCAGGTGTGGTGGGCCTGACCATTGCCAAAGGAGTAGCAAACAATAGAAGAGGCATTAGAGTTTCCTCCAATTCTTTGATTCGCTCCTTTAACATGATGTTTTTCATTTCAAGGTCACTAATAGAGTTGTCTAGATCATCTCCAATTGCTTGGTGTATCTGGGAGATCTGGGAAGGGTGCATGTTGTGTAGCTTGATCTCTGAATGAGATTTCCCTTTTTTATTCTTTACATCTCTCTTTTCAATAATCAATTTTTTGGATTCGCTGTAAAAAACAACGCTTTAAAATGCAAAAGACTCTTCTTCGTCCAATGTATCTATGCCAATTATTTACATCCTAGGATTGTGCAGAGAAGTGATCTCTAGCTGGTCATCATCAAGGAAAAATTTGTCAATGTCAATTTCTAGTTCTATATCTTTGAGGGAGAGATCGTGGATATCAATTTCTCCCATTGGTCCCTCTTGTTCTTGGACTATTGTTTTCCATTTTTTTCTCATGGGAAGTTTGTGACAACTTTCAATTTTTTCGGAGGGAGGGTTGTTATCTCCTCCTCCACCTAAATAATTGTGTGTGACTTTGTTACTTGGGTAGGCCGTTCTAGTACTACTCTGAGATGTTGTGGTCTTGGATGTGGTGGTCGGGGATTGGGAACTTTTTTCACCTGGGCCTTTTCATTTCTGCTTGTGAGAATCATTGGTACTAGCACCGAGTTCATTCAGGATAGTGTCAGTGAAAAAAATGTTGAATTGGTTCCTAACCATGAAATCCCCGACTTTCCAAGTCAGAGAGATGAATTGACTCTTTTTTTTCATGGAAAAAATGAAACCAGTAGATGTACTCCATTGCTATTCCAGCAAAAAACATTGTACCAGATATGTGACATGGAAGGAAGCAAGTATTTTGTTTAGACCCAAAAATCCTTATAACATTATAGTTTTCCATTTCTTCTAGTGTTCCCTTCCTATCTAGGAATATTGTCATTTGGACAGACAAACGAGGAAAATACTTTATAAATATCAATGCTTTAAAAACTGAAACAAAATCATTAAAGACTTTATAAAAATTTTGGCAAGTGTCATGTCTCCATAATATTTTCCACGAGAATGTTACTGGGTCAAATTCAGATTTCAACTTCTTACACATAGATAGTCTAGGAAATGGATAACAATTTGCCATGGCGAAAATTAAATAAGATGACATAAATAATTTCCTCTGCCTTCTGTATTGCAATAACTGGGAAGAGATTTCAATGGAAATCAACTTTCCGCAATGGAAGATGGCTTGTTCCTTGACCGTAAAATACAAAATATACAGAATCATTCGAGATATGATAGCTGCACTTTCTTGTCTCGTTATCCTCATGAAAATCCATGCAATTTGACGAAAAAGGTTTTTAAATGCACTTACCTGTAATATGGCCATGCCCTGGGGATCGGGCGTTGGCTCCTGTAAGAACTTCAGTAAGAGGTCCAATTCATTACCATGCTTCTTTAAGAACTGTCTGCAATTCTCGCCCTTGAAAGTAGGCATTGGGTTGGGAAGTGTTAACATCTTTCGAAATACTTGAGGTGATAGGGAGACTTGGGAATGGTTTCCCATCTGGATAATCTATTGGTTCGGAATATAGTTCTCGGCGCAGCACGTGACCAAGTCCTTAAATTAAAAAAATCGGGGACACAATCTGCCGCTGCAATTTCAGATGTCGAGCTAAATTTATTCTAGGTATAAGGGGACAAGTAGTAGTCATAAGCTAAGGACCACTAAAACATCTGGTCCTCGCACCCAAAACTATTCAGGGTATCTCCACATAACTGTTGTCGAGCTACAGCCATAAGGTGATGAGAACATTCCTTTGCTCCTCATTGTATTTAAAATGGATGTTGCAACATAATAATATAATCTCTGGTAAATCTTGGTTCAATGTGTTTTAATGGGAGATGTCCTCGACCTTTTCGCCTTTTAATGCCAATCTTTTCAAAGCTAATAAAAGCGTAATCAATTTGCATTGGGAAAGTGGCGAAAATGGCAGGGAAATTGAGAAAGTATGGAAAGGCAGGGAAAACATTGCCATCTATGTAATATACCTGGATCTTGACAAAATCAGGTTCAAGTTAGAAGATAATTTGTTTATATTTACTTAAACAATTTTCATATTATTTTATTTTATTAGTATTCTTTGTGGCCCAAATGAAAACTATGTTCAAATTGGAAGGGTGGAGCAACATTTACATATGAAAGCATACTCTCAAATATGTGAACCTGTCAGCACAATATTGCATTCTTTCTATGATGATGCCTTAAACAAACTAAAATAACCAAGATTTTTTTGCGAATTCAAGATTGACAGAAAAAAACTAATCAGATTCCATAATATTCTCCCATTAATGCATTTTAATGGGAGATGTCCTCGAGCTTTTCGCTTATTAATGCCAATATTTTCGAACATCTATGGTGAGTTGTCACTAGTAAAATCATAATTAATGTGCATTGGGAAGGGGCGAAGGTGGCGGGGATGGAGGGGAGTGAAAAATGATTTGGTACTCTTTTGAACCCAGGAGTCTATGGTCGAATTGTAGATCACCCAAGTTTTTGATGCAATATGTTACTCCGAACACAGAGAATGAGAGTTCGATAATGCCTACCCGGGAACGCATGGCCATAAAATTGTCTAAGGAAATGAAAGTGGTGGGTCAGACTCGTGATGTCAAGATAAAGATGGATATACAATTTGTGAGTTTGCCACTTGGAAACTCGCTATCATAGAAATGCGACTAAGTATAGAAGACGAAAAAAATAAAGGGAGCAAAGAACTTTATGCTTGATAGAAGAACACTTTGTCTGATAATTGTCAAGTAATAGAAACACATCGACTATGGGGCATGAGATTTCGGGGCATGAGAGTTCCATAGGGCTTAGTTGGGAACCGGCGAGAATAAAATTGGCTAAGTATGGAAATGAGCAGCAGTCGGTCAGACTCGTGATGTCAAGATATAGATGGATATATAATTTCTGAATATGCAACCTCGGGAACCCGCGAGCATAGACATGTGATTATGTATAGAAGCAGAAAGGGATAATAGAGCGGAAACGTGGCAAGTATAGAAGAGAAAAACAAAGGGATTAAAGAACTTTATGTGTCATAGAAAAACACTTGGTCTTAATTATGGAAAGGCGGGGTGGTCAGACGAAGTTATCATAGGCAGAGTCAGGCTTGTGAGTTCGAGGAGTCCGGTGTCAAATTGTAGATAACCGAATTTTGGGTGCAAGATGTATATCTGAACACGGGGCATGGGAGTTCCATAATGCATTAAGGGGAACCTGTGGCCATAAAATTGACTAAGTGTGGAAACAAACTGTGTTCAGTTGGAAGTTTGATGTGAAGATATAGACAGATGTAGAATTTCTCGATTAGCTACCCCAAGAACCCGTGAGCATAAATATGTGACTAAGCATAGAACCAGAAACAGATAATACAGGGAAAGAAGAAAAGGAAAGAACGAGTAATTATGGAATAGGAAAAATAAAGGGAGAAAAGAACTGTATTCGTCACACGAGAACACTCATTCTGATAATTATCAATCGATAGAAACACATCAACTATGGGAAAAATATTTTTAGCCATGGAATATAGTTGGAGCTCAACAGAAAAAGGTTCAAGATAAAACAGATGTTGTTTATATCTATCTCGACAATAAATAGAAAAAATATATGACTTGGCACATTTATATGAAATCATTATGACGAAGTCATCGTAGGTAGACTGAGGCCTAGGGGTTCGAGTCCGGGGTTTAATTGTAGATCACCGAAGTTTCAGGTGCAAGATGTAGACCATGAACATGGGACATGAGAGTTCGATGGTGCCTACACAGGAACTCGCGGATATAAAAAATTTCAAGTAGATGGACATGGAATCTATCACTCTGCCATCCCGAGAACCTGCGAGCATAGACATGGGACTAAGTATAGAACCATAAATGGATAATAGAGGGGAAGAAGAAAAGGGAGAACGAATAAGTATAGAAGAGGAAAATGAAAGGGAGCAAAGAACGGTATGCCTCACAGAACAACACTTAGTGTGATAAAAACACATCAAGCGATAGAAACACATCAACTATGGGAAAAACATATAGTTGGACAAATTGGACAATGTATGCAAATCAAATTTTTTGGTAACCATACCTCTTATTATATCTATCTCAACAAGCAATAGTAAAAATATATGACTTGGCAAATTTATATGCAAGCATTCAGACGGAGTCATCATAGGTAGATTGAGGCCTAGGGGTTCGAGTCCGGGGTCGAATTGTAGATCACCGAAGTTCCAGGTGCAAGATGTATATCGCAAACATGGGGCATGAGAGTTCGATGGTGCTTACGTAGGAACCCACAACCATTAAATTTTCCAAGTATGAAAATGAACGGCGGTCGGTAGGACTCGTGATGTAAATATATAGATGGACATGGAATCTATCACTCTTCCATCCCGGGAACCCATGAGCATAGACATGGTACTAAGTATAGAACCAGAAATGAATCATAGAGGGGAAGAAGAAAAGGGAGAACGGATAAGTATAGAAGAGGAAAAAGAAAGGGAGGAAAGAATTTTATGCCTCACAGAACAACACTTAGTGTGATAATTATCAAGCGATAGAAACACATCAACTATGGGAAAAACATATAGCTGGACAAATTGGACAAAGTGTGCAGATCAGAGTTTTTTTTAACCATATCTCTTAGTCTCAGGCATACGCATTGTATTTTCTGTGGCACATTGCACTCCATATTTTTTAGATGTGGCACATAAGGCTCCATCCTTGCGCCCAATTAATGTGTTCTTTTTTCAATGTAGCAATACAGAGAATACAATGGACATGAAAGAAATTTTCTACGTAGGAACACATGAAAAAAAAGATTGAGTACAAATTTATTTATTTCAAGATAGCAGCACAGAAAATAGAATTGACATGAAGATAAGTTAATGTACAGGAGGATATGGAGTATCCAAGGAGAAAAAAATAAGAGTTGCAAACCAGTGCAACAAATATAGACAGAGTAAATGAAAAATTATTGGATATGGAACACGGGTAGAAATATGCGTCTTTGCATGGATTCTTCTACATTTTTGGTTAAGAGTTCTTTGTCGTGTCCATTTTTCCTGTTTGTTTCTATGAAAAAAAGTACAAAACAAAATGGACATGAACATAAGTTGACATGTAAAGAAAAAAGAAAGGAATATGTACATAGAGGAAATAAAATAGAATAAAAGGAATAGAGTAATAGATAGTGTAAGAAGAATGTACTGGTTTTTTTTTTTTTGTTCATCCATGTTTGTGTATATATAAAAAAAATTGTGCCTAAAATCAATTACAAACTAGGGAAAACTAAGAAGTTGGATATCTTAATTTTCTTCAACAAGATAGAGAGATATGCTTTGAAACATAGAAATATGATTTTTCAATATGTTTGATGTATATTTAATAATTCAAGTGCAATACCAATTGTATGGTGATCAGACCAGTATGTGTACAAACCAGGGAAAACTAAGAAGTTGGATAATTTGGTTTTCCACAACAAGCTAGACAGATATGCTTTGAAACATAGAAATATGATTTTGCAATATGTTTGATGTATATCTCATAATTCAAGTGCAATACGAATTGTATCGTGATCAAACCAGTATGTGTCTAAGATAAAGATTTTGTATTGAGAAATGGGCACATTCAACCATACATGGTCAATAGGTGTGTTTTGTGCATGGCTTGTGTTGTTCAAAAGAAAGCGGAAACTGTATTTTATCATGTATTTTTCCAATTATTTTGTTCTGGCATTATTTTGTAGCATGTCAATATTGAAGTCTCCTGCAATGACAATGGTTTCGTTCAGATGCAAATGGTATAATGCATTGGAAAGAACATTTAGTATGTTGGAGAATGTTGCATGGGGAGCAGCATACAGATTCAGTATTGCAATTTTTGATCCATGGAAAAATACTTTTGCGATCACCATCTCAACATTGTTTTCTTCAAAATGTATATGCTCCAAAATTGTTACATGTTTTTTCACCAATATCATCACCCCATGTGTAATGTAACTTGATATGCAATTGTGATTTGGAAATTGCTTGTTTTGCAAGAATAATTCCATGTATGTTTCCTGTAAGCACAGAATATTGGATTGCATTGTGTCATAGTTATTGAGTATACCATCCATGTGTACATGTAAATTGCGTGTGTTAAGTGAGAGAATTGATACAGATGAGTTTGTTTGTATGGATTGGTAATCATACTGCAGATGCCACTTTGCAGTAGTCCTGAGGTGTTGCATTTCAATATCAACTTTATGTTTGAATTTGAAGTTATATTTTGTAAGAGGACTTAGTAAATACAAGGAGTCTATACTTATGACACAGGACAGTGTTTTGTATACAAGTCCATGTATTTGAATTCCAGCAGGATGAAATGCAACACTACCAAGTGTTAGTCCTTGTGATCAATGGACTGTACATGCACATGCAAGTTTAATTGGAAACAGTTTTCGAATCTTCAGTCGACCTGTCTTTGTTGATGTTGATATTGGTTTTGATATTCGCAAGATAGGTGTCCAATCACTTGTAGTGTTTGAATTATATAGATAAGCCAACTTGTTTGTTTTTCGGTGGCCTATATGTGGTTCATGGAACTCAATCCAGAGGAAATCAAGTTTTTTTGTTTTGGTATAGCCTTTGAGTATTCCATCTACACCATTGACCAAGCCATCCTATGAATCATAGTTGTAGGCATATATTTCAACCAACATGTATAATTTCAGGACAAGTTGCAAAGGTAAAGTGGTTGTATGTTCATGACGTGGCACATTTCCATGGTTGTCTTCTTCGTGGTAAATTGAATTTATGATGATATCATCACCAGGCATGAGCGATAACATATACCTGTTATGCATTTCAACATCCCTATTCGTGTCGAACAGGTAAGGGAAGGTTGGGTCTATTGGTGTAGGTCGCATGCACCTCGAATCGATATATGTTAAGTCATCATGTGATTGGTTGTTTGTTAGGGTCCTAACCCACACATAGGTAGAACAATATATTCGGATGTATTAAAGGTAAATATTAATAAGGCCTTTCAATAAAATAGAATAAGGTGGATGCAAGAAGACCTAATAGAAGCTTCTGCTTCTAGAAGGATCTTCCTCTAGATGCTTCTTTTTAGTATAAATAGGAGTCGAGGGTATGATAACCCCATCTTGGATATTATTGTAATAGAGATCTACTCAACTGGAGGTTGCCCCTTCGAAGAGGCCTATGAACATTGCTTTTAGATTCAAAGTGTTATTTATGTTATTATACTCTTATCATTTCAGTGCTATTGTGGTGAATGTTTTGGCTATATTGTTGTTATTCTACCATTTCTAGCATTTTATTTCTGTTCTGCATACATTTTATATCTAGTATATTACGAGTGGTATTAGAGCACTTTCCTCAGCAGAAAGCATGGGTTAATTTTTTTTTCCAGGGTAGAGACGTATTCCAGTGTCTTTAAGCCACAGAGATATGTTATTACGTGCATAAACCCATGGTTGAGGGATTCATACATGTAGGAAATACAAGTGGTACTTAAGTGCACATCTATTGGCCACCCTTGTAACCCCTGTTGGTACCCCTTCGAGTGGTAGCGCATGAGACAACACCTGTGTACGGATCGGCCTAGATTACCTAAAGCCCTCTTTAGACAAACCGATCGGCCACCTGATTGTTATAGTGTCACCGAGAACAACACTCGGGAAGATACTCTCTAGTACCTAGGTAGTCAGGTAGTACGGCTAAGGGTACGATCTATCTTCCTTAGTTAGTTCCCTGAGATATTGGGCCGAGTAATATAGTTGGACCCCGTACGTATATCAGAGAGTTATAGCACAAGGCAAACCCTTGTCTGTAGAACCCTTGAATACCTAACCCTTGGGGACAGAAACATAAACAAATTAAAATAGACAAGATCTATTTATGCGCACCTGTATTCGGGTTTCCAAGTAAATACACATTTCTTTCTGGTTATTCATTTGGTCATTTCCTCTATGCAATATTCTTCAGACCGGAGTATAACTCCGCAGGAAAAAAAAAAAAAAGGTCTGGAAATTTTTTCACCATTATTTGAGACCTATTCCTTTGAATTCATCTCTTCGCCCTTATCACATTCATCCATATCATTTTTCAGCAAAATTTTTGACCTTGCCCGCTCCTTTTCAGTTCCCCCATCCTCATGGCCCATACCCATAGCCAAGACTTGGAAGCTCGCTTCAACACCTTGCAATCTGGTCTCATCGAAACCCAACAAGAAGTGAAACAAATCAGTGCCAATGTTGCAGCCATCAATACAACCATGCAATCCTCAATGGAGGAAATCAAGCAAGACCTCACCACCCAGCTTGAATCAGTCTTTTCATCACTCTGCACCAAACTGCATATCCCTACAGATAACCCTTCCTCTTCCTCACCTCCACATCCTGAAGGTGACCATTCCTCTCATTCCAATAACTTTCAGAACCATCACTTTCAACGTGACCTACACCTTCCGCGGGTGGATGTGACCAAATTTGATGGCTCGAACCCCACTAGTTGGGTAACCCAAATGGAACATTATTTATCTTTATACGACATTACAGATGACTTGGCCAAACTCCAGTATGGTGTTCTCCATCTAGATCAAGAACGATGGCAATGGTGGCAATGAAGAAAAACTTCTCATCAAGGGTATATTGCTTGGACACACTCTGCGGCAGAGCTTTATGAATGCTTTGACACTGACACCAACCATTTGGGTCGTTTGAAAAATTTGAAACAATTAGGAACAGCGGAAGACTTTATAGCTGCCTTTGAGCACCTGGATTTTAGAATAGAGGGCATGTCTGATGCCTTTTTCCGAGAGTGTTTTATCAGCAGCCTCAAGGATGAAATTTGATCCCATGTCCTCATGGCTCAACCTCAGAGTTGGGTGGAGGCTACTAAAATAGCTAAAGAAGCACAACAAGTGGTATCCTCTCAAAACTGAAAAACCTTCCTATATCCCTCGCCCTAAACCAGTAAATCCCACTACTCTCTCTGCTCCACTAAAGATCCAAAATTTGACCAAGGCTAAAATGGTTGAACGCCAACTCAAAGGCCTTTGTTATAACTATTATGAAAAATGTTTCCCAGGCCACAAGTGTAAAGAACAAAATATTTTTATGGCCATCTCCGAGGATATTTCAAAAGAGGATGTAGAAACTCCCCTGTGTCTGAGTCACCTGAATCCACTGACATAACCCCTCCCTCAAACCCTCTCGGAGTAGAGCCGGTCATTTCCCTCAATGCTCTCACTGGCTTCTCTGCTCCCCAAACCCTCAAGCTAATCGGTTACATCAAGCATCGAAAGGTCATTATTCTGGTTGATAGTGGCAACACCCATACTTTTATTCATTCTCACATTGCCCAAGAAACTCATTGCTACATCCATGTCATCAATAATTTCCAAATCATGATTGCCAATGGTGGTTCCATGAAATGTGGAGGGTGTTGTGAAAATGTGTGTCTCCAAATTGGTGACTACCACCTGAAATCCCATATGTTTGGTGACATGGGAGGTTGTGACATTGTGTTGGGTGCAGACTCGCTAAGGACTTTGGGTCCCATTCTCATGGATTTTAAAGACTTAACCATGCAATTTGACCAGGAGGGCCACCAATATAGGTTCCAAGGCATCACCGCCAGTTCACCTAAGATCATTAGTTCCCATCTCATGGAAAAGCTGCTCAAAAAAGGTCATTCTGGTGTTATCGCCCAACTCCATGCCATACAAGCAACAGAGACACCCTCGGTCCCGCAAGACCTCCAATCCATCATTTCTAAACATCAATTGGTATTTTCCACTCCCCAAGGACTCTCTCCTTCCCGTGGTGTTCATGATCATTCCATTCCCCTTGCACCTGGAAGCCTTCCTCCCAATACCCGTCTGTATCGTCACCCCTTTTCCCAAAAAAATGAAATTGAGAAAATGGTCCAGGAACTCCTTAATGCAGGCGTTATCTGCCCTAGTACGATCCCCTACTCTTCTCATGTGGTCATGGTCCTAAATAAAGAAGTTTCTTGGTGAATGTATCATGACTTTCGTGCCCTCAACAAACTTACCATCAAAGACAAATTCCCCATTCCTGTCATTGATGACCTCCTGGATGAATTGAGTGGCGCCCAATTCTTCACTAAACTGGATCTTCATTCAGGCTACCACCAGATACATATGAAAGAGGTAGACATTCCCAAGACTGCCTTTAGAACTCATGAGGGCCACTATGAGATTTTGGTCATGCCCTTTGGCTTGTGTAATGCCCCATCCACCTTCCAAAGCCTCATGAATCATGTCTTCCGTCCTTTTCTCCGCCATTTTTTCTTATTTTTCTTTGACGATATCCTCATCTATAGCAAAACCTGGATAGACCATCTTGCTCATGTGGATCGAGTTCTCCATCTACTCTCTCAACACCAACTTTTCCTGAAATAGTCTAAATGTGCTTTTGGTGCCTCGGAAGTAGAATACTTGGATCATCTGGTTGGCAAGGATGGTGTTAGGGTGGATCCTAAAAAGATTGAAGCTATGCAAGACTTGCCTCACCCAAAGACTCTTAAGAGCTTGCGTGGATTTCTAGGCTTAACAGGGTATTATCGCAAGTTTGTTAAGAATTA
Organism: Picea sitchensis; assembly: GCA_010110895.2. Taxonomy (NCBI): domain Eukaryota; kingdom Viridiplantae; phylum Streptophyta; class Pinopsida; order Pinales; family Pinaceae; genus Picea; species Picea sitchensis. The sequence continues at coordinate 143,250 of SNQJ01S0023912.1, forward strand.
TGGGAAGATTGCAGCACCTCTCACTGCTCTCCTAAAAAAGAACTCTTTCACTTGGACTCCAACTGCTGCTCAAGCTTTTCACACCTTGAAAATGGCCATGTGCACCACTCCAGTGCTTGCCCTTCCCGATTTCACAAAGACCTTTGTGTTGGAATGTGATGCCTCAGGGAAAGGAATTGGTGTTTTCCCTATGCAAGAGGGTCGACCTTTTTCCTTTACCAGCAAGCAACTATCTAAAAGAAATCTGGGCAAATCCATCTATGAAAAGGAAATGTGGACTATTATGCATGTCATTGATCTACGACACCCTTATCTATTGGGGCAACGTTTCCAAATTAAGACAGACCATCAAAGCCTCAAGTATTTTCTGGAACAACGCATTTCCTCCCCAGAACAATAAAAATGGGTGACTAAGATCTTTGGATATGATTATGAGATCATTTACAAGAAAGGCAAAGACAATATGGTTGCAGATGCACTTTCCCGCAAATATGAAGATGAAGGATCCCTTTTTTCTCTTTCATTCATTGTCCCAGATTGGTTCCAAGTCGTTTGTCAGTAATGGCTACAAGATACCAAAAGTTCGCAGTTGATCCAACAATTGCAGTCCAATGCTCCAGCTTCCCTAGGGTACTCTTAGCTCCATGATGAAATTCAATACAAAGTCCATTTGTATTTAAGTAAACAATCAAATATTAAATCCACGGTACTTTCTAAGCTTCATGCTACACCCACAGTAGGGCACTCCGGGTTCACCAAAACATATGACAGGGTCAAACGTTCCTTTTTGGGAAATGGTATGAAACATGACATTCATAATTTTGTCGCTGAATGTGATTTATGTCAATGCAACAAGGGAGAAACAGTCAAATATCTGGGCACACTACAACCACTCCCAATTCCACTTGTTATTTGGAAGGATATATCTATGGATTTTATTACCGGCTTACCCAAATAGGGAAATAAATCAGTCATCATGGTGGTTGTTGATCGCCTTTCCAAGTATGCTCATTTCTGCACCCTTCAACACCCATTTACAGCATCCATGGTGGCTCAAATTTTCATGGATCAGGTCTTTAAGCTTCAGGGCATGCCGCACTCTATTGTTTCTGATCGCGACCCAACTTTCACAAGCAATTTTTGGCAAGAACTGTTCAAGATAAAAGGCACCGAATTGCATCTCAGCACATCTTATCATCCCCAGACTCATGGCCAAACGGAAGTTGTCAACAAGTTCTTGAAAACATATTTGATTTGTTTTTCCTCGGAAAAGAAAAATCAATGGGCTCAATGGTTACCCCTAGTTGAATGGTGGTACAACACTTCATACCATACAACTACACGCATGACTCCTTTTGAAGTAGTAAATGGACAGAAGCCACCTTCAGTTCTCTCATAATTACCAGGTGCCTCGAAGGTCCAGGCGGTTGACCTATCACTTACAGCTCGAGAGGCTATTCTCCATACACTCAAAGAGAATTTGGTCATGGCATAGAATCAGATGAAGCAAAAAGAAGATCAAGTTCGCTCTGAACGTCAATTTGCAGAAGGGGATCAGGTGTTTCTTCGACTGCAACCTTACAAGAAAACTTCCCTCAAGGCCGAGAATTTTCAGAAGCTAGCACCCAAATTTTATGGTCCTTATACCATTCTCAAGCGTGTGGGACAAGTAGCCTATCAGTTAGTTTTTCCCATCCATTCGAAGCTACATCCTGTTTTTCATGTTTCATGCTTAAAGAAGGTGATTGGAGCTAAGTGCCAAATTCAAACCAACCTTCTAGAGTTAGCTAAATAAGGATCCATTTGGCTACAACTAGAAGCAGTTTTGGACCAGCGTGAGCGTCGCCTACGTCAGAGAACCATCAAGGAATTTCTAGTCCAGTGGAAAGATACAACTCCAGTAGATGCCACTTGGGAACCAGCTACCATTCTGCAACAATTTCCTCATCTCAAGCCTTGAGGACAAGGTTTTTTTAATGGGGCTGACATGTTAGGGTCCTAACTCGCACATAGGTAGAACAATATATTTGGATGTAATAAAGGTCAATATTAATAAGGCCTTTCAATAAAATAGAATAAGGCGGATATAAGAAGACCTAATAGAAGCTTCCGCTTCTAGAAGGATCTTCCTCTAGATGCTTCTTTTTAGTATAAATAGGAGTCAAGGGTATGATAACCCCATCTTGGATATTATTGTAATAGAGCTCTGCTCAACTAGAGGTTTCCCCCTCGAAGAGGCCCGTGAACATTGCTTTCAGATTCAAAGTGTTATTTATGTTGGACACACCTACCACACTTAGAGGGGGGATGAATGAGTGTGGGGCTCTTTTTCCCAAAACTTCCCTCTTGCACAAAAACTCATCAATTAGCATTCAACATTTATTCATTACCCATTATTTTCATTTATAACCAGTTAGATGTGATCACATATCAGCAACATATATCAGCAATATATCATCAACAAGTCATCACCACAATGAACACAAAGAACAAAAGATGTATGTACAATTTTCTTTTTATTACGGACTACAGTCCTTGGGCTTTATCAGCAACAACTTAATAGAGTACAACTCTACAAGAGAACTAGCTCTATATGCAAGACACAACTTTAATTCTCAGCACCAACTAACATGAGGCAACAGTCCTCAACAG
>SNQJ01S0023913.1:9891-54269 GCA_010110895.2 Picea sitchensis
AACACGGCCACGTGTAACGCGAGCACGTGCCCAACTAGTTGCTGATTCCTCCAGACAAAAAAAAAAAAAAAAAAAAAAAATTAATGCAATAAATCTAATAACCATAGTATTTTTTTCATTTCAGTTGCCCAATGTTCATAATTTATACCTGAGAAGAATGACAAATTTTGCATCACTATTTCATATAATTCATCAAATTCTTCATTAATGAGATCATTATGCTCCATTATGCTCCTCAAATACTCCTACCTCAGCTGAAAACACATCATACTGATATTAAATATATAATAACTCTTCATGCTGATTCTTCCTCCTCATTTGTTTCAACTCTCTTCAGAGTTTCTTCAGAGTTGTTTCAATCTCCTTTAATGACTCATTCCTTCTCAATGAGTCTTCTTTCAACAACAATGACCTATGACTAGCAGCGATATCAAATTTCTAGAGATGGCAACTAACAATTGACAATTCACACATTGTAATTCTTTCACACCTTTCCACGCATGCAGCCTCCTTTACACGGTTTCCAGCGTTGTTCACGCTACTCTCTTCGTGCAGTTCCAGTGTTGTCCAAGGCTCACGGGTGCCTCCAATACAGTCACAACTCATTTTACACAATCATAGATCCACAAGAAGACAATGATCCCACTTGTACTCCATAACAAATAGATCTCTCACGCAACAATGCAACAATCACATGCCTCTTTTTCCATGTCGTTGCAAAATCAACACTCCACCACGGTGCTGCAAAATCCACGCAGCCAATGCATTAATTTTATTTGATCCACTTACTTCACACTTTCTCCACGCAAAACACACTTAATCTAGCTTTTTGAATCGCAACTTCCTCAACACTGGTAAACAATGTCTCCTCTTCACAGTGCAGCAATGACTGGTAGCTTTTTCCCAAGCAAGTGTTTTTTCTCAGGAAAGTTTGTACGGACTTTTTCTGACAAGCAACTGCTACAACAGAGGCAACAATTAAAATTGTAAACAAGGGCCTTAAACTCCTCGGATCCAGGAAACCTTCACTGAGAATGTTGGTGCACACAAGGATATCCATGGTCACTCGCTTCTCCAGTAGTAATTCACACCAACCGCACGCTCTCAGGTCACACTCTCTTTCACGCAGAACTCTCCCAAATTATTCCAGTGGAAAGGACACGACGGTTTGTATGTCGTCGGCTTGCAAAGAACAGGGTGGATGCTAGGTCAACTCAATATAGTGATGGACGTCAGTCTTGTTGTCTCCACGCAAAATATGCAAATGAGAAGGATGCAAAAAATATTGGGTAGAGGTATCGGTCTTCTCGGTCTTCTCCAGCCTTTATCGCTTCACAAAGTCGACTTCAAACTCAACACACCTCTTACACACAATAATCTTCAACACTTCCAAGCTGCAAGATCCTTCACGCAGGTCACCTCATCACTCATATACTCTTGAACGACTTAGTCTTCCAAACAGCAGTATTCCAGTCTGGCACTGTCTTCACACACTGATTCAAGCATCGACGACTTTACGCAGATCTGAGACTTCACGCAGTCCACGCCCCAACGCAGGCACCAATTCACAATACACAACAACAATTGCCTCTACATGCAGGCAGCTTTCACACAACAGATTTCGGAGGTCCTCTCAATAGTAGTAGTGATTTCTCTTCGTTGTTCTCCTTTTCTCGGGGAATATTTTTAGAAAATAGTCGCTTTACTCAACAGCAAACAAGTGCAGGGGAAATTCGCGTCCCTGATCCACCGCAGGTGTTGATTATGTCTGTCTGGCTGTTTTGGTTGGAGTGTGACAGACGAGGTTGTGCCCCCTGATCTCTTTCTAGCGAATCGGTCCTTTTCTATGGCAGTTTCTTCTCCTTCCTTGGTTCTACGACCCTCTTTGGCTCCGCTCTCCACAAATTCCTATCGCAGCTCCTCTCTTCGTCTTTTCTCTCCTGGCAATCAAATCAACAGCAACGATTCTCCTTTCTTCCATGACTTTCATAGCTGCTCTTTAACCAGCGGATTTGACTCTTACAACATGAGGATATGACTTCTCTTTTCTCACCGCTGTCACTACTCAGCCTCACACCAGGCTCTGATACCAAGTTGAAATTGGGGAATAACATATCAAGACGGTGAGGCCACAAGGGCTCACACAAGTGAGATTAAGTTCACATACTCTGCATCACTGATTAGAAATCCATTATATATATAGCTGTAGAACAATAAACTGAGTTCAGAACAAACTCCTATAAAATAGGATCTCAAATCACTCTCATACCAAAACTTATGCAAGTAGGTAATAACTCAATAACCTCTTTCTAACAAGATTTTAATTTCTCCATTATTTCTCCAACAATATATATCATTTTTCTTTTGCCTAGGACTTTTCATTGAATTCATTTCCCTCCTTAGAAATTTGCAGCTTTAAAAATCCCTTATTTTTAGACAATGTGAGTGACAAAAATCCACTTCTGTCTAGAGTTAACTCCATCATGTTTTCCACTCATGAAACCATAGTTATCTCTTTATTCCATCTATTTTTTGCATTTATTATATTTAAAAATTTGTCTCTTACATTTGTCCATAAAAAAAACAGATTGGCAAGTTAAAAATCTTACACATAATTTAAATAATATTAAATACTATTTTCTTTAGAATTTATTAAATAACATGTTTAATATTTGAGGATGTGACAAAAATTATACCACAAAATATGATCCATCCATCCTTCAATATTTGTCAATTTCAAGAAATGTCAAATTCAATGTACTAATTAAGAAATGACCGACCACGAAGCTTCATGGTTAATCCTGAAGATAACTTGCATGCTACACTTCCATTCCATTGAATTACATGTGTATTTAAATGTATGTTCAATACATTCAAATTTATAATACTAAGTTTTGCTTTAATATTTTTTGAATGATTACAGTGCATTACACCACTGCACACTAATTTCTTTTTGTACTTTGTAATTTTTTCTTTTTGCAACTCCAGTTTGGATGTTTTGGGTTTTGCTTTAATATTTTTTTGAATGATTACAGTGCATTACACCACTGCACACTAATTTCTTTTTGTACTTTGTAATTTGTTTTCTTTTTGCAACTCCAGTTTGGATGTTTTGGGTCACTTTATTTTTAGTTTGGATTTTTTGTATTTTAATATTTTGTTTGGTTAGTTGTAAATTTAAATATTTACATAGCTGGTAAAGCCATTAACAAACAACAATTTTTATCAAAATTTTATCTGAGATCAATTTATCTGATTGGGTAAGGCTATGGCTTCATAACTATCAAAATTTTATCTGAGATCAATTTATCTGATTGGGTAAGGCTATGGCTTCATAACAATGCATCTGAGATCAAATTTCATTGGAGAAGGAGATGGCTTCATAATAATGCCCAGTTAGATTGTAAAGTTAATGGAAGAAAATGCAATACCCAACAAATCTGTAAACATTCTGCTGTTGGCTAAGCACTCTAACCTTACTATTGAAGATAGGGATTACTTGTTGTGTAGCTATCTCACTTGTTTAAATGAATGATAGGCCATTAGATTGGAAAGTATTCGCATGGAAAGTTTAAGTTTATACTATACAGTAAAAAGAAAAAAAAGGAAAATAAAGTCAGAACTATATGAAAAAATGATTGTAAACACAATTCAAAAGAAAACAAATTTACAACAAATTATATCATGAAATTTAAAAGAACAAATTATATCATGAAATTTAAAAGAAATTATATGTGTCAGTGGCATAGCTGCTGGATTGCAGCTAATGCTCCTTCAGCGCAGCATGAGGCGGTCGTTGCTCTGGCATATCAATGCATTTCGCTGATAAATTACACCCCATTTAATTATGGATAATCTGTTGAAGCAACTTCTTCACATCTGTATCGTATTTATTCACAATCTCGCTTTCAAGAAAATCTGCTAAAACTCGAAGCTCGTTTCTGCTCATCACCCTAAGACCAGATTTACAAAGTGCGGTAATAATATTTAAAGCAGCTCTCACGTGAAATGACCTGAATTCAAAACCTGCAACGACTAGTTCCACATTCGAACAATATGTTTCACTATGTCCAATCTTTGCAGCCTCTCCTTCTCGTAGTCATAGTTATTATCTTCGGCCGTAGCTATGTATTGGATCAATTGGAGCCCTCGGGTAAGTGCTATACCAATAGAAATCAATTGGAGCCCTCGGGGAGCTATTGCTACAAGATCCCGGAAACGGGAAATGGAAAGTGATACTGCCTGGACGAGAACGTCCACGTAATCTTGAAAATATAAAAGAGCGTCCCTCTTGCACATCCAGGCAGCTTGGAGGATTGATGTGCCGTTGTCGAGGTCTTCGTCTGTTATATCTCGAGTATTGTCGCGTCCTAACAATTTTAGCGCGATGAGGATGACACAAGGCCTGAACGTCCCCGTGTTGTCAACAGCATGACTGATGCCGTAATAAAACATCTGACAGTAAATATTTAAAACCATGCTCTCGATTTTCAAATAATCGGAATCTGCAAGGTTAGAGAGAATGTATACAAATGGCTTTATAGAATTTCCGGGTATCGTCTCTAAATCATTGTGTCTCAATCCGATAATATCCACTATCCTGGCAAGTTCCCAGCACACTTCCTTGGCGTCATCACATGAGATAACCATTCCCATAATAAATTAAGCAGATGTGCATCAATCACCTTGAATAAATATTTGTATCCCTTCATTATCGAAAACGAATCCTTGTTTTCTTTCCTGTACTGGCAATAAAGACGGATCAAATTGAGCTTTTGCCACAGGACCTTCCAGTCCTCTTCCGTCTTTTCCCGCTTCTCAGAAAAACGACCATAATGGGAAACCAAATCGTTCAACAGATATCTCATTTCAGTCTCCTTTAATACTTTGGTATAATCGGGAATAACTTCAAGGCCTCGGATTCTGTTTTTGGTGATGTATTGGCGCATCTTCTGTCTCAACTCAGTCTGGGGGGTGACATTCTTATTGTGGAAGGGTTGGCGGGTATATGGGTTAACGGCGTCGCGTTTGGTCACCCAAATCGTTTCGAGTGTCCTGCGGTTGTATAGCATCTGAGCAGGGTCTTCCGCGGGCGAAAGTCTTATCGGATCGTAAGCAAATGCATCTGAGCAGGGTCTTCCGCGGGCGAAAGTCTTATCGGATCGTAAGCAAATTCTTGGAACAGAACATCCATATATTCTTCCGGAACACCATCTGAAGCCATTTTTGGAATCAATGAGCGGAGAAAGCTGCAAAAACGGATAAAAGGTTTTGCCATGTTTTATTCAACAGGATATATATATATATATATATAGACCTGGTGCAAATCAGGTCGGCTGATGGTTTTAGGGCGATGCAAATGGCCCAATGAATTTGAAGCAATAGAAAAAAAGTATACGCCATTCATTGCTAGTGTGGTAAAGAACACATAGGAGAGACATAGAGATCAGATAGGTGCGAGTAAGATTTGATAAGGAACACCATTGCACCCCAAATAAATTAAGGGGAGCTATTGGAAAGAGAAAAGAATTCTATTTAAGATAAAAATAAGGTAAGGTTTGGAAATGCACCATTATTATTATTAGAAATGTAGAAATGAGCTTGAATTGGGAGGTCCCAATTCCTCAGAGTGAAACAATCCTATTACTCCCCATTCTTTCTCCAAGTGAAACAATATTATTACTAATACTAAGAAGAGTGTTCTATCATAAAATAACTAGTAGTTGTAACCAAACTATCATGAAATGCATAATAAGAGATTTTGAGTAATCTAGAATAGTCCCAAGTTAATAAGAAACTTTTTTATTTATATTAAATGCTCATAAGATGAATGAGAAAAAACTTCATAGCTAGAGATTAATCCACAAATTAGAATACTTATGCCCACAAGCACTAAAGCATTATAAACACACTAGTAAACAAGAGTCTCTTTGTTAACTTATAAAAACATACAATGTCAAAAAAAGAACCTTTTGATTGAAAACTAAGTTTAGTTTATATCTTTTTATAAGTTTAGATCATGGTTCTTGGCTTTCCATCTCTCTAACTTTTTAGATACCCTATGTGAGTCTTAAACTTCTTAGCTCCCACTCACTCAAATTTCATTTCATTTTCACTTTGTTATTTAAATAATTTGTGAAGATAAATCCATAATATTTTCATTTCATTGTCACTTTATTATTTAAAAGTGTTTGTGAAGATAATGAATCCATATTAAAAATAACATATTTACAACTTATGTCCACTAGTACCACAGAAAATTGGTGCAATTCTCCATTCAGTGACATGCACTCCTATATCACATGGATGTCTACTTCATCATTCTTGTTGGCATACTTCCAGCACTTCAACACTTTGATTCTTGGGAATTCCTTGCATTTGGATGAAATTTCTTGTTTTTGGATTTGTTGCTTGGTTGAGAATAGGGTTTATCATCCCATTCAATTATTTATTCTTCAAGCATGGAACATTCTCAACAAATGGCTCTTTTCTTAAGTTTAACAATACACTTTGCATTTGTCTTTGTTTACCTCAATCCAAAATGCCTTCTTTCTTCTCACTCTTTCATGAAGTTGCCATTGGCACACTCACTTATAATAAGAGGGGGGGTGAATAAGTATAGGACTATTTTTTCTCTTTATTAAAAAATGTAATCCATAGTACACACAGATTTAACATGGAAACTCTTTTAGGCAAGTGAAAGAGGGAATGCAAGACAATTTTGGGAAAGAAAGCATGCACGAGGAAAGCGACAGCTGGAAGGAAGTACAACACGCGCGCATGCAGGGAAGACCTAACGTCGTTAGGGTTAGGGTTTTGGTAATGTATTGTAATAGCTGAAGAGCCAGATACATATAAATATAGATACTTAGGTATCATAAAGGGGTTCGGGGTTCAGAGTATTATCGATTTTAGCTAGTTATCTGTGAGTTGTTGCAATATGTAATATTTTGTTGTATGATCTATTTTGTAAGTTGAGCTAGAGAGGAATGGGGAGGGAAGATATTGAGGGTTAGATCATTGGCTGAGGAGCCTAGTGCGATATAGTTTGCCTCATATAGATCTTACTCGACTGAGGAGAATTGTAAAGCATGCGACGTTGTAGGTGCAGAAACACTATAATAAAAGATCTGAGAGCCAAATCTTTGTGCACGTAGCCCAAGAGGGGGTGAACCACGGTAACATCTATGTTATGAGATTGAATGCATGTGTGTCTTTATTGCTTTTAAGTGAATATTGCTATACTTAATGAATGAGTTGTTATATTTCTTCTTTATTCATAAATGACAATACATTGTGGTCACAACTTATAATAGTGGTTCAATATACAGTTCTTCTATCTCACACTCAATCCTAGGCTGTAAACACCTAAGTATTATAGTCACCCATTAAATCTATCTCGGGTGAGACTGCACAACGCATTTTGTGTGATGTGTTTCCTTCTAGTTTACCAGGAGGGCCGATAGTTTTAGAGGCTTTGTTGGAAACCCGACCAGACATGAACCCTGGGTCAATAAACTCAGACATAATAGAATAGTAACCAACAAATGGAAGGACATGATCCTACCATCAGGTTACCAGAATTCAAAGGCGAAGCGTCAGAGGACTCGAAAAAGCATTTGTTCATCTATGAGAATATTTGGGAAAAAAAACATATCACCGACGAAGACACTAAATTGGCACAGCTAGTGATTACACTAAGGGATCACACACTATATTGGTATATGAGTTTAGCTACAAACAATCCAACAGGGACAACCAGAACAATTGCAGACATTAAGAAGTTATTGATAAATGAGTTCCAAAAGCCGAGCTCAGAGGATCAATACATGAACGAGATGATAAAAATCTGAGAGAAACTAGGAGAATATGTTTGGGAGATTGAACAGAGATTCAAGCGACTGAAGGGAAAGTTAAAATATCTCATGACCGATATGCAACATCAACAATTGTTTGTCAACTCATTGCTCCCACATTTAAAGTATCCACTGTGACAACAGAAGTTCCCGACGCAGGCAGAAGCTCTGCAGGCAACCTTGCAACTGGAAGAAAACCAGAATCAATAGACGGATCCAACCATCAAAGAAATGAGGGAGGATTTGAAGAACTTATCATTTCAGCTAAACCAGAATAAGAGTAAGGACAAAGGACAAATGAGAAGTCGTTTGGTGTACTACATGCAGGATAGAAGGACACCACAAGAACGAATGTCCAACATTCGCGCAATATATTGCATCAGGAATGACAAATTTGTTACCAATAGGAGGATTATGGTGCAAAATATGCAAGAAAATAAGTCATGATCCTTATCACTGCATTACGATGCAGAAATACCATACAGTCCCAAAGAGTTCATATTGCACCCTTTACAAATCAGGGGGCCACGACGACAAAGATTGTAGAACTATGGAGTTGATGAGAGAAAGGACATCATATGCATATAGAGTGCAGGCATAAATGATGACTGGACAAGCTGCACCACAGTTCAATCAAGTTCCAGCTCCATACAACACTACGCAATAGAAATATAATACTATGCAAAAACCAAATAATAACGTACATCCAAAGTACAATGGAACACAACCTTAGTATAATACCGCACAGTACAATCAGGCACCTCAGTATAACGCACCGAGAGGAGATCGAACAGGCTACAAAGGTGGAGGACGAGCAAGAGGAGGTTTCAGACGAGGTAGAGGACCGATGGTATGTCACAATTGTTAACAACCAAGACATTATGCAAGAGAATGTCTGCTTCCACCAATGAATTGTATGTATTTTTGCGCATCAGATCATGACACAGAAGAATGTCCAACACTATTAGTAAAGATCTAGGAAAAGAGGAACCAGAATAATCAGAATGTTCAGTGGATTTCAGCCGAAGCAAGGGATGAAGGACAAAACATCAACATAGTTACTCGTGGAGGAGCTAAAACAGGGAACAAGGCAGGTTAACAAGAGCCAACACAAAATCAATGGGTTAAGAGGAATGTTGAACCAAGGAAACAATCTGATGCACAGAACGAGAAAGCAGTATTTAAGGAAGCTATAAAATAATTTCAGAAGGAAGACATGGCGTCAACTTCAACTGCGCAGCAAAACAAGGAAGCACTAGAGTACGTGATGCCTCCGCTATTAGATCATGCCAACCAAATGCAACCCATGGGACAAGTAAGTACAATCAAAGGATTTTTTCAATCATGTGTAAAGGTGTTAAATGATCCATTATCTATGAAAATATTGCAAAACATACTAGAAAAATGTATCATTGAGACGAAAGGAAAACTAGAACCAAAAACCGTCAATCACCTACATACAAGGACAAGAAGTAGGGAGTTCAGAATGAATGCCAACATAAAAGATTTCAACATGGGAGATATCATACTGGATCTAGGATCTAAAGTGAATGTATTACCGAAGGAGACATGGAAATGCATGGGAGATCCCACATTAGGATATTCACCTGTCCAACTGAAACTGACAAACCAACACAGAGTCCTACCAATCAGTAGATTGAAAGGAGTAACAATAGACCTAGATGGAGTGTGCACTAAAGAAGATTTGAAAGTCATTGAAATAATGGATGACACAACACCTTACCCGACGTTGCTTGGTCTAGATTGGGCATTTGACAACCATTCCATAATCAACTTGAAGACCATGAAAATGACATTTGAGTCAGGAGAATACAGGGTCATCGTGCCATTAGATCCATCAGAATGGGAGAGTTTTGTAGAACCTACTTGCCTAGACTTAGAGGAAATTATCCAGTTGTATAGAACAATTGCGCACGAGGAGGATTATGTGAACCCAACTGTAGATGGGATACTCAGTTGGCGGAGCATTACTTCATGTGAAACAGACTCACATGCTAGTTTAGAGAACTAGCAACAAAGGCTACACGAAGTATCCATGAGAATATGTGCAAGAATAGACCACGCAGTAAGATGGGTCGGCACAGAGATAAGGGAACCACCTAGTTTCCATGGAATAAAGGATTTGGAAACATTCTTGGAACAGTATGAAGACAAAGTCTTAGAGAATCAGAGACTTTTATAACTTGATCTAGCACTCAAGGTCACACCTACAAGACAGTTGGGCGCACACAAAGAGACAATCACATATTGGTACCAATGTAAGAGGTTACTGCGCATAAGGTTTGGCGCATAATAGAAAAACAACAAGCAAAAGAAGTATGATGGACAAGGGGCACCAGGGAAACACTTGGAGGAGTGAAGAACGCTATGGAAAATGTCACCCCCAAAGGAATGGCCTCATCATTTTATACACACCCTAGAGGGCATACCAGCGAACTGGTACACAGACCAGGAATTGCGCAAGGGAACTATGACTTGGATAACATTGCAATAGAATTTTACAGTCACTTTCTCATTCAAATATGAGAACCCCAACATAGATGCATCTCTTAAACGGATAAAAGGAGTGATATTCATCAAGGGACCAAAAGTCGAACTCATAACAGAATAAGAACAAAAAAACAAGTAGACAATTAAGGAACTATTGGCATGTTACCATGTGCAAGAGGAAGCACCAGATGAAGACGATCCACGCGATATTCAGATCGAGGAAGTAGAAGATGAAAGAGAAGTGGAAGGACCACCTATAGAATCATATATTATTTCCACGTCGATCAAGGTAAATAAATTCAACATTGGAATATTTGAGAATCCCAAAATGGCCAGCATTGGAGACTACTCGGATGAGAAAACAATGGAAAGCATAACATAGTTATTGTGTGAATACAGTGACTTGTTTCCCATAAAATTTATAGAGATGAAGGATATAGCCGGAGAGCTAGGATAAATGAAGATACAACTCAGACCTGAAGCGAGATCGATCAGACAATGACCATATAGACTAAATCCAACATATAAGAAGAAACTCAAAGATGAGATCGACAGGATGCTCGAAGCCAGAATCATAGAACTGGTCGAAGAATTAGAATGGATAAGCCTGAGGGTAGTGCAGGACAAGAAACAGGGAGGGATAAGGATATGTGTCAACTTGAGGAAGTTGAACGATGCATGCCTACACGACCCATTCCCTATACTTTTCACGGACGGAGTGTTAGAAAACGTAGGTGGACACGAAGCATACTCATTTACTGATGGATTCTCAGGCTACCATCAGATCAAGAGAGCACATGAAGACAGATACAATACCATGTTTGTGACAGAATGGGGATCCTACCAATACACAGTCATGCCGTTTGGACTGAAGAATGCACCAGCCATATTTTCCAGAGTAGTCATCGCCGCGTTTAAAGAATTCATCCACCAGTTTCTTGAAGTATATTTGGATGATTGGATAGTCTACAATTTGTTTAAAGACCATGTAGAATTATTACGCCTGATGTTAGAAAGATGTAGGTAGTGCCAGATATCACTGAACATAAAGAAGTGCATATTCGGAACACCGTTTGGGATACTATTGGGCCATATAATATGCGAGCAAGGTTTATTAGTAGATCCTGCAAAGATTGCAGTGATTGTTAACTTACCACCACCAAAAATAGTCCCTCATCTAAGACTGACATTGGGACACACAAGATACTACAAGAAATTTATCAAAGGGTACGCGTAGATTACTGCACCAATGGAAAAGTTGTTAAGAAAGGATACAAAGTTTTAGTGGAACGATGAGTGTCAACACGGTCTGGATATCCTGAATGAAAAGATGTTCATCACACCAATATCATTATTTCTAGGCTAGGAGAAGACATTCCATGTGCATGTAGATGCATCATCCATAGCACTTGGAGCTATATTGGCACAGCCAGGAGTGGGAGACTTGGATCACCCAATAGCATTTGCAAGCAGTAAACTATCAAAATCGGAGTAGAACTATAATACTACAGAGAGAGAAGGCCTAGCTATGCTCTACGCATTGCAAAAGTTCATACACTACTTATTGGGAAAACACTTTAAGATATTCACAGATCACTCAACCTTGAAATACCTAGTCAACAATCTAGTGTTGGAGGGGAGAATCTGGCGACGGTTACTACTATTTCAATAATTTGACTTTGAAGTAATAGTCAAGCGAGGAAAACTGAATGCAAGATCTGACCACCTGTCAAGGGTCACAAATGGAGAAGAACCTATGAACTTAGAAGACAACTTCCTGGATGCACAGTTATTATCAGTTCAGATCGCTGATGAATACTTTGTAGATATCATTCAGTACTTAAGAAGAGGTATTTCCCCGTAAGAGTATAACACCGCGCAAAAGAAAAACCTGGTAGACTGCGTCACAGACTATCAACTGATTAGAGGACACTTATACCAAATGGGCACATATATCATCTTGCATAGATATGTGTTAGAAAATGAAAGACCAAGAGTGTTAACAAAATCCCATGAGGGAATAACAAGAGGACATTACGCAGGCAAAGCAACTGCGCAGAAGGTATTGTGCACAGGACTGTGGTGGCCGACCATTCATCGAGACTCGAAGGAGTACTGTCAAAGATGTGATGTATGTCAAAGGGTAGTTAAACCCAACAGAAGAGACGAGATGCCACTACGACCATAGATAAAATTGCAGGCATTCTATAAGTGGGCAATAAACTTTGTGGGACCAATCAACCCACCAGGAAAAAGAACATGAGCTAGGTAAATTATCACCACGATGGATTACCTAAAAAGATGGGCAGAAGCCGCACCAGTGAAGGATTGCAGCACAGAAACAACAACACACTTCCTATTTGAACAAGTAATTACTATATTTGGGTGCCCAACAGTTTTGATGAGCGACCAAGGCATGCACTTCATAAACAACACCATCAACACTATGATTGAAGAGTTTGAAATCCATCATCAGAAGAGCACACCATATCACCCACAAGAAAATGGCACAATGGAAGCATTTAGAAAAATCCTCGAGAATGCATTGAAAAAGATTTGTAACATCAACAGGGATGACTTGGACCTCAAAGTAACAACAGTGTTATGGGCCTACAGGACTACGTGCAAGAATTTGACAGGGCACGCGCCATTTAAACGGGTCTATGGTCAAGAAGAAGTGGTACCATTAGAATTCTTAGTACTAGTCTTGCGCGTACACCCATAACACACATGACAGAACGAGGCATAGTACGAGAGAGACTAAACCAGTTATTGACCATGGAGGAAGACCGGATCTTAGCAGGATTTCACCAACAAGTTCAGAAAGCAAGGGACAAAGCTTGGCATGACAGACACATCAAGAAGAAAACTTTCAAGGAAGAAGATCTAGTATTAATGTATGACAACAAATCGTTTCAGAACCGAGGAAAGATAAGAATGCACTGGCTAGGACCGTACGAAGTACAATCTGTCACAGATGGAGGAGTAGTGCAGTTGAGAGAATTATTAGGCGCGGAACTCAGAGGGATGATCAATGGGAGACGACTGAAGCTGTACAAGGAAAATCGACCACCCACCGTGCAGTAAAAAAAAAGGTGGGGGGGGGGAGGAAACAGTACCAACAGAGGTGTAGTGCGCCAAAGGAAGAAAGAGCACACATATTCTGGAACACAAAATCGGCGAGAAGAAGGACAATGTCCACGTAAAAAAGGAAACAAGAGGGAAATGAAAAGACAACAAAATAAGTACGAAATGACGGAGTTCGGTGGCATTGAAGGCCATAAAGGACTGCTGAGATGCCACATTAATCGCGCCAACTGGAGACGACAAGGAAGAGTAATGGAAAATACAAAATAGTTGGAGGTGCATTGGACCCATAATAAATGAAGTGTCCTCGACAAGATTCATGTGAATCCCATAAAACACACAGATGCGGGAGGAAAGAGTCTAATTGCGAAAAGAGAATAGACAGAGAGAGATAGAGGATAAGGAGCACAGAGCTGAGTTCACAAAGGTCACAGAGACCATTCAAATTCAACAAACGTTCGACATTCATCACCATGGCACCACCAAAGCAAGCAGAAGCAAGCCAGAGTACCAGACAAACCAAAGCTAAAACCAGGTCATGGGTACAATTGGAAGAAGGTGAACAACAACCGTCGAAGATCGTCAATATCAATGAAATACCATCTCCAGACACAACACTGGTGAACCACACACCTGTAGTGGAAGAAACCCAACAACTAGCACTGGAGGGTATGAATATAGATAGACTGGCATAGCTACAGGAGCAAGA
The DNA here is from genome assembly GCA_010110895.2 of Picea sitchensis. NCBI lineage: Eukaryota > Viridiplantae > Streptophyta > Pinopsida > Pinales > Pinaceae > Picea > Picea sitchensis. The sequence continues at coordinate 24,055 of SNQJ01S0023913.1, forward strand.
AAACCATGATGCAGAAAACCTGAAGGAGGTGCAACCAAAGAACACTGAAGCAGCTCTAAAAGTCAATGGAACGACGATGAATCATGAAGCAACAATCGAGCTAGACGAGTCTCAAACCACTGTGTCAGACCACCCACCGGAAGGAACAGTAGAGGATGTCACAGGTTGGATAGAATGGTATTCCGAAACACAACCAGGAGTCGCTGGAACCTCGATCCAGCCACCACCGCCAAAGAAAGAGAAGCAATAGGTACCTAGGTCACCTCGCAAGAAACCCGTTGCAGCCCTCGTTCTGCCATGCATACCAGATGGGGTACGAGTGGAATCGATCTTGCTAGGGCAGATTGACAAGCTCAAATAATCGAACCATGATGTAGCAGACACAGACAAATTTCTAGAATTTTCAAAGAGAGTATACTTGGAGACTGTGGATGTAAATCCAGTTGGGGAACCGATGGATCAGCCACTTTGATGGACAACAAGATTGGAGAAAATAGGGATTTTAGGTCTGTTAGACCTACCACACTTTGGCCGAGGTCAATACGCAAGCGGACGTGTCGAACAGTTGTTATAAGTCACACATGGCAGGGATATATGATTGGACAAGCTCGTCTGGATAGACGTAGAGCTTATTATGAACATAACGGGATTTCCATCCCAGAGCATGGATCTTGCTTAGTTTCTAGACAACAAAACCAAGGAGAAAGCACTAGCGTAAGAGATGAAGAAAAAATATGGTACCAACAGGGGGACATGGGGAATCATTATCAAGAGGATTAACGATGTCGCAACACAAATGGGTGCAAAAATATTAGCCTATAAGCTGCTAATAAAATGCCACAGGGAGGAAGTTCTAGCTAGGGTTGTCCCATTTGCAGCTCAGTGTGTCGAGGGAACCACAGTGAGTTGGGCACCCTATCTCTTGAACTTGTTACCAGATGAATGCAAGGATGCTTAGAACCTAGGAACAAATTTTCACTATTCATGGTTAATCATGATAATAGACTTTATGGGATCGAGGGAACCAAGGTATGTAACTTTCGGTACCAGACCCAAACCGAACCAGGGAGCGAGATATTTATTGTTGAAAGCCACGTCGGATGCTAGGCACAAAAGGATGAACAGGTCCATATATGAAGGATATCTACGCGACTTGTAGGAGGCCATCAACAACATGTGGAGAATAACACCAGAGGTTGTTGCGCGGTATTGGGACATCACCAAATTCAAGGCCATGTGACATGCGATGTGGATACAGGCGCACAAGGACCCCGATAAGAAGTGGCTAGAAATGTGCTACTATATCATAGAGGGAGACATCGACATGGTGATCAAAGACTGGGAGGATGAATGGAGGATTACAATCCTCACTCAAGACTTGTTGGAAAGGATAGTAGAAGAAGAGGTAGGGTAGGGAGAAACACAACCTCAAGAAGTCCCAGTACCCAATAAATGATAGACGGGCCAAACAAAGACAAATCAAACAAATGGAGGCACAACGAAGATGGGGACCCAGAAGGGGAAGAAGGAAAATACGCATCCAACCAAAGAGCAACATAAATAGGATGAGGCCGCGCAAGGGACCATACCAAGTCCCAATCCCCAAGAACTAGGTGGGAATAAGAGGCCAACCGCACAGATAGGAGGAGCACGCAAGAATAAGAAGGTGCAAAGAACACCTCAGATTATATGATCATGGAGGATGATGGATAAATGATAGCCCGAATGGTCCATGATTGTCTAGTTAAGGATTTTGAAAATGTTGCGCACCAGATGGACATGATTCAAGAGGACCTGGTAGACATCCGACAGTTCATCAATCAAATCTTGGAAGTATAGACAAAAGGAAACAACATTGGAATAGGGCCATCGACATCATAGACAGAGGAAATATTGGAAGAAGGAGAGAGAGATCCAATCCATACAATACTACATCTGAACACAACATTCCACATTACACCTAGTATGTTGCGCATGGACGAGATCGTGGGGCAGAAACCCTTAAAGGAGTTAAGCCAAATTCAACTGGTATTGTCGCAGATACCATCCACGGCTCTACCTAAGTTGCAGGTTAGCGTCACCCATGAGTTACAGTATTGTGCACACACAGACTTAGCCAAACTGCAGCAATAAATAGAGAAGCAAGATGCGTTGGAAATAATATATGAGCAGGCTAAGCTCGAAACTCAAGAAGAAAGGGAGTGCAAGAAGGGATTGGAGCAGAAAGTTGCGGGAACATACTAAAAGATTTCAAAGACCGCATAGATGGATGAAATCACAACAGTAGAAAATATTGATAAGATTGCGTAGGAAATCAATCAATATAGCATAGACGAAAATATTGATAAGATTGCACCAAGACACATATAGCATAGACCCGGGTAGAGTGCATGGAATTGATCAGTGACAAAATTGTAGTCCAGATAGTGGACACACTCAAGGAGAATACTATGCAGGCGTAGACACAGGCAACATAGCTCAAATAAATGTTCCAGGAGATCACAAGGGAGATCGAATAATTGTGTTAGGTGGCTCAGGATGAGCCACATGTTAGTGTTGGGGGCCCGTTGGAGGTAGGCCAAAGAGGGAAAGCACAAAAATTTTGGGAAATAAATCATGCACGAGGAAAGCAACGGCTGGAAGGAAGAACAACACACACACATGCACGGAAGACCTAACAATGTTAGGGTTAGGTTTTTGGTAATGTATTGTAATGGTTGAAGAGCCAAATACAGATAAATATAGATACTTAAGTATCATAGAGGGGTTCTAGGTTCAAAGTATTATTGAGTTTAGCTAGTTATCTGTGAGTTTTTGTGATATGTAATATTTTTTTGTATGATCTATTTTGTAAGTTGTTGAGCTATATAGGATTGGGGAGGAAACATCTTGAGGGTTAGATCACAGGCTGAGGAGCCTGGTGCGATCTAGTCCGCCTCATATAGATCTTACCCGACTGAGGAGAATTGTAAAGTGTGTGACGCTGTAGGTGTGGAAACACTATAATAAAAGAGTTGAGAGACAAATCTTTGTGGGCGTAGCGTAGGAGGGGGTAAACCATGGTAACATATGCGTTATGATATTGAATGCATGTGTGTCTTTATTGCTTTTAAGTGAATATTTCTATACTAAATGAATGCATTGTTATATTTCCCGTTTATTCATAAATAAAAGTACATTGTGGTCGCAACTTATAATAGTGGTTCAATATAAAGTTCTTCTATCTGACACTTAATCATAGGCTATGAACACCTAAGTATTATAGCCACCCATTAAATCTATCTCAGGTGAGACTATGTAGTGCATTTTGTGTGTTGTGTTTCCTTTTGGTTTACCAGGAGGGTCCATAGTTTTAGAGGATTTGTTGGAAACCCGAATAGACATGAACCCTGGGTCAATAAACTTAGACAAAATAGAATAGTAACCAACAGAAACCCAATTGGGAGAAAACCACAAAAATTTTCTTTGTAATATCTTGTAGGCACTAACCTACTTTTACAATGCTTGCAGGAACCAACCTATAGGAGACACCAATCTCCTAACCTGAGCACCAACTCAAAAAGTATGTTTGCAGAAACCAACCTGCAGGAGACACAAATCCCCTTGACTGAGCACCAACTTAGTTCTCCCTGTAGGCATCAACCTGTAGCTATTATATTTATAGGAACCAACCTATAGGAGACACCAATCCCCTCAGTTGAGCACTGACTCATCTGTGTCTATAGATATCAATTTATTGAAACATCAATCTCCTTGAGTCGTTGACAATACCAGCCTATCTCTTTCCTTTAATATTTCACCTACATAAATTTGTTGATCTCTCTCTTTTGTCACAGCTCTCTATTTGCACAGTTCCAGAAGTTCCTTTGTCCTTGCATCTCCCAAACTCCCTAAGACATTTTCATCATATTCCTTTCATTCAACAAGCATCCTCAGAACTCCCAGCCCTAGAGATTCTCTTCCACGATCCTTAATTCCACTGTTACTCTTCCATCCTTTCTCTCACTCTCCACACTTTTTCAAAATGATTCGAACATATTTATTTATAAGAGCATACACTCAATGAATTTTCAACAAGAAATATTACTCATGAGGTTGGCTCCAGTTACTTTCAATCTTATTAGGGGTGCAACAATTCCTCAAATATAGGCTTAGTCTTTTTTGTTTGCACACGATCCTCACATAGACCCTTGATGCTCAGAAACCATAGTATGATCTTCTCGATTAATTTTGAATCGCTGATATGTTATGTGCCCATCAAAAACTAACAACACAACCTCAATGCTTGGACACTGTATGATCTTTCCAAGTTTTGATCTTGTTCGTCGATTTTTTTACTGTCCACCAAATATCCCATGCAACCACAATGCACAATAGACATTGGATGATATCCTTTATCAGATCTCAACCATTGATCTACTCTTCTTATCATATTTAGACCTCATGTAACCATAAATCATAGTCGTCATCTGATATGGATCTCATATTTCTCTCAACCATTGATTTCTTCTTAGTATATCGAGACTACGGGTCTTCATCTTATATCCATCATCCAATCAGATCTCGGATTGATCTCGACCATCGATATTTCTTAACAGATTCATTGCGGGTTCATGGGTCTAAGGTATCTACATTCAAACTTTCTTGGCCTCCAAATTACACTCTCAGGTTCTGTCACACTCATTTTGTACCTATACTTAGACTCATTTTCAATCCTTTCATGATGGGTCTGAGGCACTTTTATACAACCTTCTGCGGCCTCCAGAATGCACCTTCGTGTTCTGCCGCACTCATTTTGCACCTAGAGTTAGAAACGTTTCTAATTATTTCACTATGAGTCGTCAGATATCTTACCCTCTAGGCCATCCAATCTGCAAAAAGTGGCGATCTTTTGGGTCATCCAATCTCTTACCTTCTGGGTTGTTCAATCGATTGTTCTTGGTACTTGGTCATTTCATCAAAATCTCTTGCTATTTAATTTGATACTTATCCCATTCTTGATATCCTACCACGAGTCTGCAAGTTCAATATTATTTCATCATTTATTTTCATCCCCATCCAACTGATCCAATATTGGTACTTAGTCGATTTTCCAAGATCTCACAACAGCTTCACAGGTCTCTTAAACTTATCCAATTTTTTACCTTCTTACCACAGGTCCACACGATTCTTCATATGTTCTTCTCTTGTCGACTTTGTCTGTCTAACTAATCCAATATTCATACTTCACCATTTCTTGAGACATCAACCAATTCTTGGTACTTTGTCCTTTTCAATATTTCACCGTGGGTCTGTAGGTCCATGCTCTCATATTCACGATTCTTCGTCGTACTCACTATCTCCGCGATATTTGAGACTTAGTCATTTTTTTGTTTCTTTGAAATCCCATCGTAGGTTCACAGGTCTATGACATTTTCCCAGTTCCTGTGACCTTGTGCGTCCAAGCTATCCATTCTTGATACTTAGACATTTTTAGAGACATCTATGTCTGAAAAATTCCTCATACTTAGCCAATTTTCAAGATTTCACCATGGGTCTGCGGCTCCACGCTCATTCTTCACTTACTTTTGATTCTCCGTCGTGCTCACTATCTCCATGATATCTTGATACTTAGTCATTTTTCAATATCTCTTATGTTGATGTTGCAGATGAGGTAGCTTCCACATAGACGTCTTCTTCATGTACACTAGATGACGTGGCATCGGTACATGTCCTGAAACGTGGCACTGCATGTGGAATCACTGACTTGGAATGGACATGTGGCACTGATGAGGTTGCTATCACGACATTGACATAAACAATGTCTCCTTTTCACAGTGCAACAATGACTGGTAGTTTTTTCCCATGCAAGTGATTTTTCTCAGGAAAGTTTGTACGGACTTCTTCTGACAAGCAACTGCTACAACAGTGGCAACAATTAAAATTGTAAACAAGGGCCTTAATCTCCTCGGATCAAGCAAACCTTCACTAAGAATGTTGGTGCACCCAAGGATATCCATGGTCACTCGCTTCTCCAGCAATAATTCACACCAACCGCACGCTCTTGGGTCACATTCTCTTTCAGGAAGAACTATTTCACGCAGAACTCTCCCAAATTATTCTAGTGGAAAGGACACGACGGTTTGTATGTCGTCGGCTTGCAAAGAACGACGTGGATGCCAGGTCAACTCAATATAGTGATGGACGCCAATCTTCTTGTTTCCACACAAAACACTAGTAGAACACCTGGGTCACACGCAAATGAGAAGGATGCAAAAAATATTTGGCAGAGGCATTAGTCTTCTCCAGCCTTTATCGCTTGACAAAGTTGACTTCAAACTCAACACAACTCTTACACACAATAATCTTCAACACTTCCAAGCTGCAATATCCTTCATGTAGGTCACCTCATCACTCATATACTCTTGAACGATTTAGTCTTCCAAACAATAGTATTCCAGTCTGGCACTGTCTTCACACCATTCTTCACACTGATTCAAGCAACGAAGACTTTACACACACATGAGACTTCACGCGGTCCATGCTCCAATGCAGGCACCAATTCACAATACACAACAACAATTGCCTCTACATGCATGCAACTTTCACACACCATATTTTGGAGGTCCTCTCTATAGCTGTAGATATTTCTCTTCGCTATTCTCCTTTGCTTGGGGAATATTTTTAGAGAATAGTCACATTACTCAACAACAAACAAGTGTAGGGGAAATTCACGTCCTTGATCCACCGCCAATGTTGATTTTGTATGTCTAGTTGTTGTGGTTGGAGTGCCCCAGACAAGGTTGTGCCCCCTGATCTCCTTCTTGTGAATCGATCCTTTTCTATAGCAGCTTATTCTCCTTCCTTGGTTCTACGATCCTCTTTGTCTCCACTCTCCATGAATTCCTATCGCAACTCCTTCTCTCTCCATCTTTCCTCTCCTGTTAATCAAATCAACAACGATTCTCCTTTCTTCCACAACTTCGACGTAGTTGCTCTTTAACCAACGGATTTGACTCTTACAACAGGAGGATATGACTTCTCTTCTCACCACATCACTTCTCAGCCTCACACCAGGCTCTGATACCAATTTGAAATTGGAGAATAACACAACAAGACGGTGAGGACAAAAGGGCTCACACAAGTGAGCCTAGGCTCACATACTTTGCATCATTGATTAGAAATCCATTACATATATAGTTGTAGAACAACAAACTAACTTCAGAACAAACTCCTATAAAATAGGATCTCAAACCACTCTCATAACTTCAGAACAAACTCCTATAAAATAGGATGTCAAACCACTCTCATACCAAACTTATGCAAGCACGTAACAACTCAATAACCTCTTCCTGACAACATTCTAAAATTTCTCTGTTATTTCTCCAACAATATATATCTTTTTTCTTTTGCCTAGGACTTTTCATTGAATTCATTTCCCTCCTTGGAAATTTGCAGCTTTAGAAATCCCTTATTTTTAGGTGATGTGAGTGACAAAAATCCACTTCTGTCTAGAGTTAACCCCATCATGTTTTCCACTCATAGAGTCATAGTCATCTCTTTATTCCATCTATTTTTTGCATTTATTATATTTAAAAGTTTGTCTCTTACATTTGTCCATAAAAAAAAAAATTTGATAAGTTAAACATCTTGCACATAATTTAAATAATATTAAATACTAATTTCCTTGGAATTTATTAAATAACATGTTTAATATTTAAGGATGGGACAAGAATTATACCAAAAAAAATATGATCCATCCATCCTTCAACATTTGTCAATTTCAAGAAATGTCAAATTCAATTTACTATTCAAGAAATGGCCAAGAAGCTTCATGGTTAATCCTGAAGATAACTTGCATGCTACACTTTCATTCCATTGAGTTACATGCGTATTTAAATGTATGTTCAATAGAGTCAAATTTATATTAGTAAGTTTTGCTTTAATATTTTGTGAAATGATTATAGTGCATTACACCACTGCACACTGATTTCTTTTTTACTTTGTAAGCAGTTTTTTTTTGCAACTCCAGTTTGGATGTTTTGGGCCACTTTATTTTTAGTTTGGATTTTTTTGTATTTTAACATTTTGTTTAGATAGTTGTAAATTTAAATATTTACATAGTCTGTAAAGCCATTAACAAACAACAATTTCTGTCAAAATTTTATCTGAGATCAATTTATCTGATTGGGTAAGGCGATGGCTTCATAACAATGTATCTGAGATCAAATTTCATTGGGTAAAGCGATGGCTTCATAACAATGCCCAGTTAGATTGTAGAGTTAATTGAAGAAAATGCAATCTCACTTCTTGTGTAGCTATCTCACTTGTTTGAATGAATGATAGACCATTAGATGGGAAAGTATTCGCATGGAAAGTTTAAGATACAGTAAAATGAAAAAAAAAGAGGTCAACGAAAATAAAGTCATAACTATATGAAAAAAATGATTGTCCACACACTAAAAAGATAAAAAAGAGGTCAACGAAAATAAAGTCAGAACTATATGAAAAAATGATTGTGCACACAATTCAACATTATAGTAGTAGAAAAGAAAACAAATTTACAACACATTATATCATGAAATTTAGAAGAAATTATATGTGTCAGTGGCATAGCTGCTGGATTGCAGCCAATGCTCCTTCAGCGCAGCATGAGGCGGTTGTTTCTCTGGCATATCAATGCATTTCGCTGATAAATTACGGATAATCTCCTGAAGCAGCTTCTTCACATCTGTATCATATTTATTCACAATCTCGCTTTCAAGAAAATCTGCTAAAACTCGAAGCTCGTTTTGCTCATCACCCTAAGACCAGATTTACAAAGTGCGGTAATGATATTTAAAGAAGCTCTCACGTGAAATGGCCTGAATTTAAAACCTGCAACGACTAGTTCCACCATTCGAACAATATGTTTCACTATGTCCAATGTTTGCAGCCTCTCCTTCTCGTAGTCATAGTTATTATCTTCGGCCGTAGCTATGTATTGGATCAATTGGAGCCCTTGGGTAAGTGCTATACCAATAGAAATCAATTGGAGCCCTCGGGGAGCTACTGCTACATGATCCCAGAAATGGGAAATGGATCCTGCAAAGATTGCAGTGATTGTTAACTTACATATAGTATGCGAGCAAGGCTTATTAGTATATCCTGTAAAGATTGCAGTGATTGTTAACTTACCACCACCAAAAATAGTCAGTCATCTAAGAGCGACGTTGGGACACAGAAGATACTACAGGAAATTTATCAAAGGGTACGCGCAGATTACTACACCAATGGAAAAGTTGTTAAGAAATGATACAAAGTTTCAGTGGAATGATGAGTGTCAACACAGTCTGGATATCCTGAAGGAAAAGATGGTCACCGCACCAATATCAGTATTTCCAAGCTAGGAGAAGACATTCCACGTGCATGTAGATGCATCATCCATAGCACTTGGAGCTATATTGTGCAGCCAGGAGCGGGAGACTTGGATCAGCCAATAGCATTTGCGAGCAGGAAGCTATCAAAATCGGAGTAGAACTATAATACTACAGAGAGAAGGCCTTGCTATGCTCTACGCATTGCAAAAGTTCATACACTACTTATTGGGAAAACACTTTAAGATGTTCACAGATCACTCAACCCTGAAATACCTAGTCAACAAGCCAGTGTTTGGGGGGAGAATCTGGCGACGGTTACTACTATTTCAAGAATTTGACTTTGAAGTAATAGTCAAGCGAGGAAAACTGAACGCAAGACCTGACTACCTGTCGAGGGTCACAAATGGAGAAGAACCTACGAACTTAGAAGACAACTTCCCGGATGCACAATTATTATCAGTCCATATCGCTGATGAATACTTTGCAAATATCATTCAGTACTTAAGAACAAGTACTGCCCCGCAAGAGTATAATACCGCGCAAAAGAAAAACCTGGTAGTCCACGTCGTAGACTATCAACTAATTGCAGGACATTTATACAAAATGGGCACAGATATCATCTTGCACATATATGTGTTAGAACACAAAAGACCGAGAGTGTTAACAAAATCCAATGAGGGAACAACAGGAGGACATTACGCAAGCAAAGCTACTGCGCATAACGTATTGCGTGTAGGACTGTGGTGGCCAACCATTCATCGAGACTCGAAGGAGTACTGTCAAAGATGTGATGTATGTCAAAGGGTAGGTAAACCCAACAGAAGAGACAAGATGCCACTACGACCATAGATAACATTACAGGCATTCGATAAGTGGGCAATAAACTTTGTGGGACCAATTAACCCACCAACAAAAAGAACATGAGCTAGGTACATTATCACCGCGATAGAGTACCTAACAAGATGGGAAGAAGTCACACCAGTGAAGGATTGTAGTGCAGAAACAACAACAGACTTCCTATTTGAACAAGTAATTACTATATTTGGGTGCTCAAGAGTTTTGATGAGAGACCAAGGCACACACTTCATAAACAACACCATCAATGCTATGATTGAAGACTTTGAAGTCCATCATTAGAAGAGCACACCATATCACCCACAGGAAAATGGCATAGTGGAAGCATTTAGAAAAATCCTCGAGAATGCAGTGACAAAGATTTGTAATGTCAATAGGGATGACTTGGACCTCAAAGTAACAACAATATTATGGGCCTACAGGACTATGTGCAAAAAGTTGACAGGGCACACACCATTTAAATGGGTGTATGGCCAAGAAGCAAGAGTACCATTAGAATTCTTAGTACCAAGCTTGCGCATAGCACCCATCACACACATGAAAGAACGAGGCATAGTACAAGAGAGACTAAACCAATTATTGACCATGGAGGAAGACCGAATCTTAGCAGGATTTCACCAACAAGTTCAGAAAGCAAGGGACAAAGCTTGGCATGACAGACACATCAAGAAGAAAACTTTCAAGGAAGAAGATCTAGTATTAATGTATGACAACAAATCATTTCAGCACCGAGGAAAGATAAGAATGCACTGGCTAGGACCGTACGAATTACAATCTGTCACAGATGGAGGAGAAGTACAGTTGAGAGACTTATCAGGCGCAGAACTCAGAGGGATGATCAATGGGAGCCGACTGAAGCTGTATAAGGAAATTCGACCACCCACTGTGCAGTAAAAAAAGGGGGGTGGGGGGGGGAAACCGTACCAACAGAGGCATAGTGCGCCGAAGGAAGAAAGAGAACACATATTCTGGAACATAAACTCGACGAGAAGAAGGACAATGGCCACGTAAAAAAGGAAACAAGTAGGAAATGGAAAGATGACAAAAGTAGTACGAAATGACGGAGTTCGACGACATTGAAGGCCAGAAAGGACCGATGGGATGCCACATTAATCGCACCAACTAGAGATGGCAAGGAAGAGTAATGGAAAATACAAAAGAGCTGGAGGTGCATTGAACCCATAATAAATGAAGTGTCCTCGACAAGATTCATGCGAATCCCATACAACACATGAACGCGGGAAGAAAGAGTCTAATTGTGAAAAGAGAACAGACAGAGGGCGATAGAGGCTAAGGAGCACATATCCGAGTTCACAGAGGTCACAAAGACCATTCAAATTCAATAAATGTTCGACATTCATAACCATGGCACCATCAAAGCAAGCAGAAGCAAGCCAGAGTACCAGACAAACCAAAGCTAAAACCAGGTCATGGGTACAATTGGAAGAAGGTGAACAACAACCGTCGAAGATCGTCAATATCAATGAAATACCATCTCCAGACACAACACTGGTGAACCACACACCTGTAGTGGAAGAAACCCAACAACTAGCACTGGAGGGTATGAATATAGATAGACTGGCATAGCTACAGGAGCAAGAAAACCATGATGCAGAAAACCTGAAGGAGGTGCAACCAAAGAACACTGAAGGAGCTCTAAAAGTCAATGGAACGACGATGAATCATGAAGCAACAATCGAGCTAGACGAGTCTCAAACCACTGTGTCAGACCACCCACCGGAAGGAACAGTAGAGGATGTCACAGGTTGGATAGAATGGTATTTCGAAACACAACCAGGAGTCGTTGGAACCTCGATCCAGCCACCACCGCCAAAGAAAGAGAAGCAATAGGTACCTAGGTCACTTCGCAAGAAACCCGTCGCAGCCCTCGTTCTGCCACGTATACCAAATGGGGTACGAGTGGAATCGATCTTGCTAGGGAAGATTGACAAGCTCAAATAATTGAACCATGATGTAGCAGACACAGACAAATTTCTAGAATTTTCAAAGAGAGTATACTTGGAGACTGTGGATGTAAATCCGGTTGGGGAACCGATGGATCAGCCACTCTGATGGACAACAAGATTGGAGAAAATAGGGATTTTAGGTCTGTTAGACCTACCACACTTTAGCCAAGGTCAATACGCAAGCGGACATGTCAAACAGTTGTTAGAAGTCACACATGGCAGGGATATATGATTGGACAAGCTCGTCTGGATAGACGTAGAGCTTATTGTGAACATAACAGGATTTCCATCCCAGAGCATGGATCTCGCTTAGTTTCTAGACAACAAAACCAAGGAGAAAGAACTAGCGTAAGAGATGAAGAAAAAATATGGTACCAACAGGGGGACATGGGGAATCATTATCAAGAGGATTAACGATGTCGCAACACAAATGGGCGCAAAAATATTAGCCTATAAGCTGCTAATAAAATGCAATAGGGAGGAAGTTCTCACTGGGGTTGTCCCAGTTGCAGCTCAGTGTGTCGAGGGCACCATAGTAAGTTGGGCACCCTATCTCTTGAACTTGTTCCCCAATGAATGCAAGGATGCATAGAACCTAGGAATAGATTTTTACTATTCATGGCTAATCATGTTAATAGACTTTATGGGATGGAGGGAACCAAGGTATGTAACTTTCGGTACCAGACCCAAACTGAACCAGGGAGCGAGATATTTATTGTTGAAAGCCACGTCGGATGCTAGGCACAAAAGGATGAACAGGTCCATATATGAAGGATACCTACGCGACTTGTAGGAGGCCATCAACAACATGTGGAGAATAACACCAAAGGTTGTCGTGTGATATCGGGACATTACCAAATTCAAGGCCACGTGATATGTGATGTGGATATAGGCGCGCAAGGACCCTGATAAGAAATGGCTAGAAATGTGCTACTATATCACAGAGGGAGACATGGACATGGTGATCAAACACTGGGAGGATGAATGGAGGATTCCAGTCCTCACCCAAGACTTGATGGAAAGGACAACGGAAGAAGAGGCAGGGTAGGGAGAAACACAGCCTCAAGAATTCCTAGTACCCAAGAAATGACGGACGGTCCAAAGAAAGACAAAGAAAACAAACGAAGGCACAACAAAGACGGGGACCCAGAAGGGGAAGAAGGAAAATAAGCAGCCAACCAAAGAGCAGCAGAAATAGGCTGAGGCCATGCAAGGGACCATACCAAGTCCCAATCCCCAAGAACCAGGTGGGAATAAGAGGCCAACCACACAGATAGGAGGAGCACGCAAGAAGATTAAGGCATAAAGAACACATCCAGATTATACGATCACAAAGGATGATGGATAAATGATAGCCCAAATGGTCCAGGATTGTCTAGCCGAGGATTTTGACCATGTTGCATACCACAGGGACATGTTTCAAGAGGATATGGAAGACATCCTACAGTTCATCAATCAAATCGGGGAAGTATAGACAAAAGGCAACAGCACGGGAATAGGGCCATCGACACCACAGACAGAGGAAATATTGGAAGAAGGAGAGAGAGATCCAATCCATACAATACTGCATTTGAATGCAACATTCCACATTACACCCAGTATGTTGTGCATGGACGAGATCGTGGGGCAGAAACCCTTAAAGGACTTAAGCCAAATTCAACTAGTATTGTCACGGATACCATCCACGGCTCTACAGAAGTTGCAGGTTAGTGTCACCCATGAGTTACAGTCTCGTTTACGCATAGACTTAGCCAGACTGCAGCAAGCAACAAAGAAGCAGGATGCACTGGAAATAATATATGAGTAGGCTAAGATTGAAACTCAAGAAGAAAGGGAGCGCAAGAAGGGATTGGAGAAAAAAGTTGCAGGAACATACAAGGAGATTTCGAAGACCACACAGACAGATGAAATCAAAACAGTAGAAAATATTGATAAGATTGTGCAGGCAATTGATTAATATCGGAAGGAGATCGAGAGTCTCTGTGAGTAGCTCACACCCAATACTCCACCAGCAGTAAAGGAGCAAAGGAAGAAGGAAGCAATAGAAAAACTACAGGAGATAGAGCGATAGGTTAGCACAACAACTGACTTGTTCGAGAATGCAACACAACTATGGACAAAGTTAGAAGAGGATCATAAAGTCTAGAAGTGGGACAAGGAAGAAGAAAGGATAAGCACAACTATTCAGGACCTCAAGCAGAGGCAGAAGACAATGTCCATCACAGAGCGCATCAAAGAGACGCAGGAAACAGTTCAATGCGCATAATGAGAAAGAAATATTTAAGGAACCCAAAAGATAATTTTAGAAGGAATACATGGCGTCAACTTCAACTGCGCAACAAAACAAGGAAGCACCAGAGTACGTGATGCCTCTGCTATTAGATCATGCCAACCAAATGAAACCCATGGGACAAGTAAGTACAATCAAAGGATTTTTTCAATCATGTGTAAATGTGTTAAATTATCCATCATCTGTGAAAATATTGCAAAACATACTAGAAAAATGTAGCATTGAGACGGAAGGAAAACTAGAAAAAAACCCGTCAATCACCTACATAGAAGGAGAAGAATGAGTAGGGAGTTCATACTGAATTCCAACATTGAAGATTTCAACATGCAATATATCATACTGGATCTAGTATCTGAAGTGAATGTATTACCGAAGAAGACATGGAAATGTATGGGAGAGCCCACATTAGGATATTCACCTGTCCAACTGAAACTGACAAACCAACACAGAGTCCTACCAATCGGTAGACTGGAAGGAGTGATAGTAGACCTGGATGTAGTTTGCACTGAAGCCGATTTCGAAGTCATTGAAATAATGGATGACACAACACCTTACCCAGCGTTGTGTGGTCTGGATTGGGCATTTGACAACCATGCCATAATCAAATTGAAGACCACAAAAATGACATTTGAGTCAGGAGAATACAAGTTCATCGCGTCATTAGATCTATCAGAAGGGGAGAGTTTGGTAGAACCTACTTTCCTAGACTTAGAGGAAATTAGCCAGTTGTACAGAACAATTGTGCGCAAGGAGGATTATGTGAAGAGGCAAGTGAACAAGGGAGGATCCCTTCCATAATAGGATCCATTGTATGGTGTTTCCCTACCTCAAGGGTTTTCTTATAAAAATGTGTGGTTTTAATATATTCTTCTTGGATATATTTCGGTGTATTTTTTGTTCATATATTTGGTTCTTATCAAGTGGTCTCATATCACTTTCCTTGGAAAGAAGTGTGAGAAAATGTTTTTTAATTTTTGTTGATTTTTTTTTTGAGAAGAAAAATAGGGATGCGTCATTCTGGACAATTTATGTATATTATGTGAATAATTTGTAGAAACGGGTTGCATATCTGAGTTCCTCTAAGAAAAACACCGAATCAAAAAAAAAAATCGTCTGAAACAGAGTCTGGGAAGTCAAGATATCGATATTTTAAAATATGCATTTTTCAGGGTTTTTTCCACAGACAACGACAATTTTTTTTAATATCTATACCACCTGGAGGATGAATTTTCTAAAACAAATTACATATCTGATTTCCTCTTTAAAAATAGTTGATTAAGAAAAAACATCACTCGAATCGGAGCTCCGAAAGTGAAGATATCACTGATTTAAAATCAGTCATTTTGGGGGGTTTTTCGTGACAACAACGAAACTGCAGAGTTCATAACTTTTCACAGGGTGTCCAGATTGCTATTAGATCAATGTCATTGGATAAATAATTTTAATATATTTGTTTTGATTTATTATATGTTGTGTTTTCAATGGATATTGGCTCTCAACTCCTCATGGGCATTCTACAAAAGATTGAAGCCCTTGAGCACCATCTCCATGAGGCACAACAAGCTATTAGGGATAGTTGTCACAATATGAAAATAATATTGGATAACATGCATGAGAGATATATTATGGAAGATATCAGGGATGAATATAATAAACAAGTATATGCTTGGTATGATTTTGAGGTTGATTGTGATGATTGGTAGATGGATAACTGTCATTTTTGGGATGACAACCATTTTCATATTTTATTTGATGACTCTACTCCACCTTTTGTAGAGAACATCAATGTGACAAATCAAGAGTTTGTGATGATTACTAGTGTCCATCCTTCATATTATACAATGTTATATTCTCAAGGGGATGGACATTCTTATTTGGATCCACATGATATGTGTCAGTATTTGGGGCATCATTTTCAGTTGGTTATTGAGTTTCAATATCTTTCGCATGGAGTTCACATGAACACTTGGACATGGGACCCCGATTTACAATGGAGGTTGGCCTACTTCAACATGGTGGCTTCCATTTCTCAATGGGACCCTGGCTCTCTAGTCTACTTCAGCACTGTGGTCCACACTTATCCATGGGACCATGGTATATGGTTGTACACCAAGCATTGAGGACAATGCTTTCATAAGGTGGATGAAATGTTAGGTAGGTAGAGAGGTAGTGGGGGGCTATGAGGGACCATAGTGGAGGCCATTCAATGGAATGAGTACTAGGTCCAGTATAGTATTAGATATAATAAATGTAAGAGGACTTCTGCTTCTAGAAGGTTCCTCCTCTAGAATGTTTTCTTCTAGAAGGTTCCTCGTCTAGAATGTTCTTAGGTGGTTGGTAGCACTATATAAAGGGGTTCCTGCAATGTCATGAGATATATAATAGAATTATTTTATTTGGAGTGGTAGCTCAATAGGAGGAAGCCCCCTCGAAGAGGCAAGTGAACAGAAGATGATCCCTTCCATAATAGGATCCATTGTATGGTGTTGCTCTACCTCAATGTTTTTCTTATAATAAAGTGTAGTTTTCATATATTCTTCATGGATCTATTCTAATGTATTTTTTATTCATATATTTGGTTCTTAACAAAATGGTTGTCTAAAACTTCTAGTACATGGGATATTTTATCACTTAACATTATTCTTAAATTTTAAATTCTTAGTATGCATTTGGTGCAATTCACCATCATTAAACATTCCCAAGCACTTAACACATCCAAATAGATAGAACAGCGTCATGTACATGATGTTAGTCAAATTTTGAAATAAACTTTCACAAATTTGCATACAGATTAGGCAGTCAAAGAGGACATACCCGCAATCAAAAGTCTAAAAAGCTTAAATGATTTTCTAAATGCCAAATCTTCCCGAACAAATGAGAAGTTAGCAAGAAATCTGATCAACATAAGTCATGTTTGCACAATTAGAATTGTAACATACCATAAATTTCACCATTAAAAAAAAATAAATTCTTCTAATGTATATAAGCAGATTCTATTAGATCATTATACTCTTCATAAAGTTTACTTGTGAGATTATTTTATTTTGTATATTGTATAGTTCAATCAGAAAATTCCTGGATGAATAATTGATTTTTAATCTCAAGGAACTATATTGGATTATCCTTCACACCTTAATAATTTGTATATTTGGAAAGGAATCAAATGCCCAAGGATTGCATGAAAATTGGTATTTCCTCTTTGATCTAAATATCACAATTTACCATTACAAAAGTTCATTTATTAGGAAATAGTTAAATGATATTCCCGGCACTGATTTAGTTTACATATAAAGTTTATGTACCAAGGAAATTTCACAAGAAATAACTAAACTAATCTATGACCCTTAGCATTAAAACTTCGCATGGTTCATCCAACGCAAGGGGAGTAGGGGCTATTCAAAGGGTTGATGCATATTATACTCATAAAGAATTTATGTATTACCAATCCTTAGGGAACATGATTAGTAGTATAGCCTTTGAAGCTACCTTCCAACCAATTCAATGCGTTGAGGTGAAGTTAAATTACTCCCCTCCTGACTTCGTAGTACACACAGCCTATCATTACAGGATTTAAACTAATCCAATGTATCCACGTTGAAAATTTCACATGGCTACCCAAATTTGAATGTTACACTACATGATGCTTAGTACAATGATGAGCTCGAGGTGCCAAGACTCAATGTTAAAATAGAGACTCTACACTATTGCTCACTTCCACTATACTAGTCAATTGTTCTAGAGTTCTTTTTCTCTGCAGACTGTGAGTAGGGAGGGTTTTTACCCTCACCGTGAACTTACTATTAGTAATTTTTACTCCACTTGTAGCGTAAAGAAATTATCAAAGGATAGCCACGAGGGTTCCTATTGCCTCATCGAGTTTAGAAATTTGGGTAAGTTGGGTTTGTTTATGTTTCAAAATGGAAGACTCGCTTTCCTTGTTGTATAATGTGTAGATAGACACCGGATTAGAGCTCGGCCAGTGTTTTCTTTGTTTTGAATAATTATATTGGCCCTATTTTATAAAATATCCTTCTTATATTGGCCCTATTTTACAAATATTATTTCTCCAAGTTTTTCCTCAACGAATTCGCCACCTTGAACGTTTTGTTTAGTTTTTCTAGTTACAGAGATTATTCCTGTAAATTTTTCTTCTATAAAGGATTGGGAACTCTTTGTAAGACCTTGAACACTCTCAAACAAAGTTTACATTGTCGAATTTGTTTCCCTTGGTGGTCTATAGTAATCTTCTTAGGTTCTCTAAGAGTCTTCTTTCAATGTAGAAATTGTATCTTGCAGTTTCACATTTGTACTAAGGTCGAGCGACAGGATAATAAGGGTAGTTTATGTCACCTATGTATTATGTTTAGTTCATGGCTTGTTAACCCATTATTGAGTTATTTACTCTGTGAGTTTTTCCCAATTGCTTTTCATCTGAATAACCCTGTGTTCGTAAATTTCAAGAAATACTGGGTTTTATTTCGTTTAAGTAATCTTATCTTCAAATCATATATTACTCTTTCCCTCATTGTTTTCATCTTTGATATGCTCTTGTTATGAATGTACTCGGCCAAAAGAAAATTGTTTATCAGGTAGAGGTTTTTCTGAATATATTATATATAATTGGCTTGTATATTTTGGATCTGCATAATTTATCTTTACGCATAGGGTCTCCCATTTTCGTGTGTAAGTTCAGTGTATATTATTATTCCCTTCCCTTTGGGCTGGTAGGGACTTATAGTAATCCATTCTCTACGATCTATTAATCTGGCACTAAAACCAATGCATTTAACCTAAAGTTTTTGTTATTTCATAAATTTTTGGAATTGTATTTCATATTTTATATTAAGTTTTCAATTTGACATCTTATTTGGCCTCATATTGATGCAATATGAGGCAGAGTTAGGATAACGGGACTAATAATTTAACTAGTTTGAATGTAAAGTTAGGAATTCAGATTCAAGATGAAGTAATGCTAACTTTCAAGTTAGCATTATTTCCAAACATTAAATGTTTTCATAGATAATTCTTAGAGTTAAGTACATCTCCTCGTAGAAACTGTGGCTTCACAAGTGTTGCGATCTTCACCAGGTGTTACGACCCATTGCTATAATTCTACAACTGATTTATGTGACCTTGCCCGTGCCTGTGACCATCACCTCGCTTAGTGCTAGTACTAGCTTCTAGCCCTAGCATTCCTCTTCAGCTTCATGTTATAAAGACTCAAGGCTCTCTTGCCTGCCATTTTATAGGAAGGATCCCATTCCATCAAGCACTGAGTAAACAATGATTATATGAATTCACCTCAAGTTCATAGTCGTCCTTTCTTCTTTAATCGTCTCCAAATTTCTATGAACAAGTGTCTGCACATAAACCAAACCAAGCAAATGCTACATTGATTCAATGAAATAACAAGGGTAGCAAGCTCAACTGGGCGCCATATCAGGTAAGAAGAGGTTAGTTACTTTATACCTTCCTCCTCCTCTTAATCCCAGTAGGCATGACAATAATCATAGTAGTTGTTTTTAAATATGCTCTAGTATCAACAACATACATTTCATGCATAAATACAGAAAATAGTACAATGTCAAGATACTTCCAAAATTTTCATCTCTTTCCATACTTAATAGATTTGGAATGAAAAATAAAACATACTAAATTATTATATTCTGAAACTATATAAAAATCCATTGAAATTCATGTAAGCGATGTGTATATACCTGTATACCCATATCCGAAGGCCCGCTCTTATGATTTTTTGGTATATGGGGAGCACAGAGAATAAGGATTCCTTCCAGTTGTTAAAGATGGTATCACTGTAGAATTCAAAGTGTCATTAATCATTTTCATTATCCAACGGTACTATATACATCTCTGAGCTTAATTATTTCTTACTTGCATGGATCCCATTTTGTACTATGTCCTCCACATGTGGCATGTAGTTCCCTTTGAACATCCTGACTGTTATAATAAATGATTGTGTAGTTATCAAGATAGGGATCATAATATGACCCCGTCATCAATTTCCTTCTCGACTATAAATAATCAAACAAAACATTATTATTATGAGCGATAATGGAAGAAACATCATGAGAAAATACATGAATAATATACATTGATCTTAATCATAAAGATTACTGATATCTCTGATGTTATTTTGCACCACATTCGTTGTAACCTTTTTCCCCAATGTGACATTTTCCAAGCACTTGGATGTGTATAGACTGTACATATTAATATCCTTTAATTGCTTTAAGGTTTTGTCTACTGTTGTTTTACATTTCAGGTTGGTCCATGTATTGTTACTGAAGCATTCTCCCGACGATAAGTTACTTGCCAAAGCTGAAGAGACTCACCTTCTCGCAAATACCCAATGCAAGCATCACCGTCTGCATCCTGGAAGAGTAATGGAACTTGGGGTCCTTGTGTGTCACGCTCATTTCATCTAGATGCTTCCCGGTGGTCTCCACAACATTTTTGAGAGAATAGCACTTCACTATTCTTCCACAAAAGTTGTCGAATCGAGCATCCGTGACGATAAATGAGGTCTTGTGGGATGCATTGCAAAGGGTGAAATACATGAAATGAATGGCATCACATATGTATATCATAATTGGGATGCTTTCCCTGTATGGATGGCAGAAGCACCCTACTCTCCTGGTGTAGGAATGCAGAATATTGTTGTTAATGAATGCAAGAGTGGTCTTGGAGCCCATGCTATCCTGGAAACCCCCTGTGCATGCATTTTTGAGTCGGATTACCTTCTCATGGGAATCAATTAACGGTCTGTGGGTTTTGAGCAGCAAGATGCAGTTGTTACCCACCACGACGCAGCTCCGGTATGGTTTCCTGGTTCGAATCTCCAGAGTCCCAATGGCGTTGTTATATATGTATGTGTTGTTATATATGTGCATATTTCAAATCATAAGCCATTTGGTTATGGGAAAACACCTAGCTGTTATCAAAATACCAGACATTGTTGTCAGCTGTCAGTTTATATGAATGTTGCTTCCCACATTTTTTATTTTTATTTAATTAAATTTTAAAAAACACTAAATTTTTTTTTTTGTCAATATCATTCTATCATCTGACCCTTTAGAGGCAACACCGGGAGGAATTATTCTTGATTTCCATGTATAAACATGGAACTCTGGTGCAAGATTTATTATGTTAACTAAAACTCTAGTGATGAACATCATTAATCATGAAAAAACAGGTTAATGATGTAAGCACTATGATCAAATAAAATGTTATCAAATCCATCGAATTACTTACATCCCGAAATAGACCATTAAATTGACAAACGTTCGATGTATTTACTAATTTTAAATCAACAAACGTTTCACAATGATGAAAGAAAATGTTATCAAATCTAGTCGTGCAATAGATTATTAAATTGACAAACTTTCAAGGTATGTAATCAGGTTAAATTGATAAACTTTCGGTGTATGTAATCCTTTTGGCTCAATAGTGGAAAAAATGGATTTTGATGGGTGAGGAGGCGTAAAGTAGATATTAGGTCAAATTTCTTAGACTATCCTGAAGTAATTATGTCTGTTCAATTCACTAAAAAAAGGAAATGATATATTCAGAAATTTTTTGGAATGTCTTCAACTACTCACTCCCTGCACAGTAACTGCAAGAATCGACATGATTTTATCACAGTAGCCCAGTTGAGTAGCAAGTCACCATTGGAGACTTGTCTACGAATATCGGAGCAACAAGTCTACCTTCTTAGCAGGGACTTGTTGCTCCACAACTACCCTTGTTATTCTTAAAACTTGATTTTTGGAGAAGATCAAGATAGTTTTTTTAATGGTGGGTCCTTCTATTGTGAGGGAACCCATAAGGTACTAGAGGAAATTTCATCATCTGAGTATTATGCCAACCGATTCTAGATTCTATCCAAGCTCTCGAGGCATCGTAGGCAATAATTTTGGTATTTTCTTCTTTATTGTTTGAATTTCCTTTGATGCTATAATAGGGACAATTCTGATTATGTTTGTTATATACATGTAAAGAAAAAGGGGAGTTTCTCCTTACCTAACTCCAACAACTCGATTATTAAATGATGAGGGTAAGGTTCACAAAATTTTGAAAATGCATATATGTAAATTTGTTTTCAATTATTTTCCTTCCATGATATTGTACTAATCATTTCCTTTACCTTCTTAAGGTGAAGATGAAATTCCGTCCTCTGGGATTTTTAAGGGGTGTGAATAAGGTACTAGGGTTTCAATATTGACTAGAACCATTTTAATATTTTTTCCATGGAAATTGTGATTTTTTTTATTTTCAGATGAATAAATGCTCCATATTTATACTATTTTCCTTCTTGTGTTTGAGTAAATTAATAGAAATTTTTGTCTGTACCTATAATTCTGAGGAGGAAATTTATTTCTTTTCCAATTCTTTTATATATTTTTCCCTATATACTATTACTGTATGGTAATAGAAACTACACTGTTACTACCTGGAAATTCTCCAAAATCCATCATTGTATTAAATTTATACAAATGTATACAAACTCTTTCCATGGAAATTGAATTTACAAAACATAAGTCGAAAAAAGGTGGAACGTCCATGTTCCCCACCCAACTATAGATACAGAACATCCAAGTTACTTGTCTTTATCACCCCCAATCCTTACTATGACTCCATAAAATGAGCTCCACTCCTTAGACAATGCACCTCTGTACCATTCAAAAATCATTTTCCCAACACATGAGTGCTCATAGAGAAAATATCTCATTTCCTCAACATACTAAGGCACATCTTGTGTCCCACATATGTTGTATAACTTGAAATTGGAGAATAACACAGCAGGACAGTGAGGCCACAAGGGCTCACACAAGTGAGACTACACTCACATACTCTACATCATTGATTAAAAATCCATTAAGTATATAGTTTTAAAACAAAAAACTAACTTCTGAACAAACTCCTATAAAATAGGATCTCAAACCACTCTCATACCAAAATTATGAAAGAACGTAACAACTCAATAACCTCTTCCAAACAACATTCTAATTTCTCCATTATTTCTCCAACACTCCCCCTTAATGGAGAAATGGATTGTCTACAATGCTAATGTCTAACATAAGTAACATGCATGTTGGTCTTAGTCTCAACTAGGCTTACAACTTGACTCTAACAATTTCATCTTGACGTTTCTTGTTGTCAAATAGTGATGGAGATGGAGCTTCTTTCTTGGTTTTCTGCTCCAAATATGTTTCATCTTAAATCTGTTATGCTTCACAGTCATCTTGGATTTTTTCTTCTTCATTTTGGAACTTGGAAACTGACTATTGTTCTTTGTCCTCAACACTTCTGCATGTTCTTGGAAGCATTTTTCTTTAATTCTTGTAAATTATTCCAACTTCTCATAAGTGGGTTGCTGTCAATTTTGGATATAATAATTAGTGTCCTTCTCAATGGATTGTTGCAACATCAATTCGTAATAAAACTTGATTTCTTTAGGGCTCTACACCATAAAAAATGAATCAATATTTTCTTTGTCAATTTCTTCATTTTCTTCCATGTTTTCCTCATAATAAGTCACTACTGAAAATGAATTGTTGTCTTGTAAACCTGCACACTCAAAAACATTGTTACAATCATATGAAAAATCATAGGAAGAACCATATTGGTTCTTTTCATTTTTCTCTTCTAAGAGAGCATTCCTTTCTTCATCTTTCTTCCCTTTTGAAGTTTCATCCCCCTGATCTGTAAGCAAGGTTACTTTTCTACTTAACAAATCATCTACGAGTTTCTTCTCTTATAGCATATGGAACCTATTGGCATGTTTAAAGGAAGAGTGTACTTGTCATCAATGGAAATAATAGAAGGTGGAGCAGAAGGTGAGAAATCTTGGGAAGAAGAGCTACAATGGACGTTGGATCACCGATCCAAAGGACCTTCAACTGAATACCCAACAACCGTTGGATCATTCTACGTGGAAGGATAGGATAAGCTAGAAGAGCATCACCGAAGATAGATCTATCCATTGATCTCAGAACATGATTGACGAACAATATTTGGTTCACGTCAAAAGTTGAGAGGATTTTATTGTTCAGGGAATCTCACTTCGGGAGAATTGGGAACTTGAAAGTCAAATTACCCAAAGCTCGAAATATGAAATGAATAAAGACCATCGAATCTAGAGAAAATGCGATAATCATTAGATCAGGGAGAACCACGCCAGCAGACCACATCTACAGGGACATGTGGCAGACCAAGTTGGCAGACCACATCAGGAAGGAAACATGGAGCAATTAGACAATGACAAGTGTCAAGTTGAATCAGCATTTCAAGTATGTGTAAATCACAAATCTAAGTGACACATGGAAGCTACTCAGCTCGTGACACATCATCAAGTGATGTAAGTAAGTTACATCACTCAGGGAGTTTTACCACCATCACTTGCCCAAAGTCTCAAAGTCTGGAATGTTGAAGTCCTGAAGTGGACACGAAACGTCTGATCTGAAGATCACTTCGGGAGAATTCTCGACCGTCGATCTACTACAGTGGAAGGATAGTGTAAGTGGAAGTATTAACTGACAGCAAGCGGCCTCCACCACTTATGACTTACTCAACAGGTGATCACTACGGAGGAAAATGGAGCAACAATTAGCCTAAATTCCCGAAGTCCCGAACGTCGAAGACCTGAGGGCCGAAGAAGATCCAAGCCATCCATTGCCAGAAGGACACGTGGCAGAAATCTGTGTAGTTCGGGGAAAAACACTTCGAGAGATAGTGAAGGAAGCGAAGTTGATATTT
The DNA here is from genome assembly GCA_010110895.2 of Picea sitchensis. Lineage (NCBI taxonomy): Eukaryota > Viridiplantae > Streptophyta > Pinopsida > Pinales > Pinaceae > Picea > Picea sitchensis. The sequence goes on from SNQJ01S0023913.1 coordinate 49,281, forward strand.
GAAATCCCTGAAGCCTGAAGAGACGAAGGAGCTGAGGACCGTCAATCTATAGGAGGACAAACATTAACATATCATGAACTTCGGGTAAAAAAATACTCTGAAGGAAAGAAGAGAATGAAAGCGTCGAAGCCCTGAAGTGAATCTCGACCGTTGATCGAGAAGGGTGCCAAGGGTCGTCAATCTGGTCTTGGTAGAAAGTGCCAAAGTCTCGAAGAAGACTAGAGTCATTGATTTGAGGAGGACACATGGTAGGAATCTGTGGACTTCGGCTAAAATCATTCTGGGAGAGCATGAAGATTGATAATTGAAATCGTCGAAGCCCGGAGTAGTGAAGCAGATCTTGACCGTTGATCGAGAAAAGGGACACGTGTTAGTGGATTTTCAACTTCAGAAGATTGGCATACGAAGGAAAGCAGGGTTTGAGAGTTAAAACTCTCTAAGCCCGGATCACAAAATAATCCGTAGTCGTTGATTTGTAAGGGAGCTACATTTCAACAGGTTGTGGAGATATAAGATCGCGCATGGAAGGAGGAAAGGAGGCAGATAACAACCGTTGATCGAGAGGAATCTCCAACGGATTGCAGATCAACGGTCGTGCTCAATCGCGGGGTCAGAACATGCTCGTGTCTTAATTTTTCTTGATCTGGATGCAATCAAAACCACGATATCGCCAAAGGCATACGTGGAGCTCTGTAGTGAATTGCAGGGCGAAAAGAGGGTTTCCCTCAAACCACCTTTGGCTGTGCCTGCAACCGTGTGGTCACATGATAACATCTCCCAAGGTCACATCAACAGAATATAGGGGAAGGAGCTAGCACTGCTAGGCTCCACATCAAAGGTTATGCATTGAAAAGTCAAAAAGGCCTCTACGTGTATAATACAATGGCGTTGATCAAACAAAATCTAATCGAAGGGTTGTTCTTTAACTTCATCATTTCTTGATCAGTTACGATTCACTTACACTAACTGAATCATTGTTCCTGAGCATTGGAATCATGATTCCTGAGCGTTTTTTAGATTCTTGACTTAAGCGTTGGAGATGCAGAGTGTAACAGATGATGAGAGTAGGAATAAAAGTAAAATTTCATGACAGAGAGAGGCTGTTGTTTCTTTGTAAAGAAATTTGGATAGTTATTCACGTATGTAGAAGGCAACCAAGAATATGTGCGAAAGTGCAGAGGGAAGGCATAGCACATAGAACGAACATGACACATAAAGCATAAAACAAGAGGAATAGAAAGCGCAAGAAGATGCGAGCAAGAAGACATTGATGCAGGCAGAGTAGAGCATTGTAGCAGAACAATGATGAGACTGGTAATCCATTGATAAATATTGTATCAGTGTAATAAATTTTATCAAGAAAATATTTATATCTCAGGGTGGTGTTAGGGAGGATTGTTGTCCTCAAAGTTTCAAGTGGGTTCTTGAACATAGGGAGTTGTAGCTTCCATTTGGTTGCAGCCAGAAAAACCAGGGTGGTAGGGTGGTGCAAGGGAGAACCATTGTTCTCTGCTATATAGGTTGGTGTCTGTATGATTGGAAGTTGGTGCTTACATCTAGTTGGTGTTGGAACACTCAGGGAGTTGGTGCTTCCTTCTAGTGGGTGCTAGAGAAACCATGGATTTGGTGCTCCCAGCAAGTTGTAGTTTCTAAAACAGAGGTGGTAGCCTCACAAAGAGTTGGTTCTCATAAGAATGATAATGTATAGAAAATAAATACTACTTATCTTATTGAGAAAAAGAGGTTTTCTCCCTTTATGGGTTTCCTCAGGAATATCTGTCTCTATATACCTCATTTGTGTGATTGATGTTGAATACTCTATTTCTTACTTCCCTGAATTATTGTGATCATCATTGAGTGTTCTGTAATGAGTTTAAAATGGGTATAATTGTTTAATCACAGTAACAACTTATTCACCCCCCCCTCTCAGTTGTCTAACAACTGGTATCCGAGCTAGTTCCTTTTATCTAAGGGTGGATCCTAGAGCTTAAACATGACTAGCCATGAAGGAACTTCAACCAATAAGGGCCCCCTGTTCAATGGAACAAACTTCGCCTTTTGGAAAATTAGGATGAGAATCGGTGAAAATGTCTGGGATGTGGTAGAGATTGGTTATGTAAAGCTAGTTGTACTAGATTCTAAGGATGACAAGATAGAATTTAGCTTCAACACTAAGGCTATGGATGTTATTTTGAGTGGGCTTGCAGAAGCAGAATTTGTAAAAGTTATGCACTTAGAATCTGCCAAAGAAATGTGGTACAAACTCATTAGCAGTTATGAAGGTAATGAGAAGGTAAAGGATGCCAATATTCAAACCTATAGATTATAGTTTGAACAACTAAATATGAAAGAGGATGAAATTGTTGGGAAGTACTTTCTGATATTTGAATAACTAGTAAATGCAATGAAAGGACTTGGTGAAAAAATTGAGGAAGCCTCTTTAGTTCAGAAGATTTTAATATCTCTCCCTGATAGAATTAGTCCAAAAGTTTCTGCAATAGAAGAACTGAATGATCTTAAAATTATTCCTATTGACCAACTCCTAGGAAATCTGACTGCTTATGAAATGAGGATAGGTAAATACAAACCTACCTATAGAGAAGCATCATTTAAATAAGATAAGAATGAGGATTCTGACCCTGATGAAATGGAAGCAAAATTCGTGAGAAAACTAAAGAAAGGATCGGGAAAGTACCAAGGAAAGTTTCCCTTCAAATGTTTTAAGTGTGTAAAGATAGGTCACTTTGCATCTAAGTGTCCACACAAGAAGAAGGACCAGAACTCTGAAGGTGAAGAGAAATACAAATCCAAGAGATTTGGTAAAAAGAAAATTTTATGTGTAAACAATGATTACTCTTCAGGAGACACAGATAGTGATTCATCTTGTGAAGATAAGGTTAATGACTTTACGATTATGGCCAAAGAGGATTATGATTATAAAAGCACAGGAAGTGATGATAATGATGGAGCTGTTGTTGAATTGGAAGGAGAACTGATCAGTGCCCTAGAAGAAATTGCTAGACTCGGATTTAAGAAGAAAAAGAAAAAACAATCGCTTATACAGTTCGAGAAAGATAGTAAAAATCCAAATAAATACTTTGCCCTGCTAAAAGTGGAAATAGAAGAGGCAAAGAAAAAAGAGGACATTCTGAAACAACAGTTATCAAAGAAGAAGGCAATATGTGAAGCCTGGAAAGAAGAGGTAGTAAAAACTAGAAAATAGATGGAGAAGTTTAAAGCATTGTATATCCAAAATCTTCCAAGAATTAAAGCCTCGGTAGAACTAAACGACATTCTGAGAAAAAAAAGATCTCCTTTGTTGAAGACTGGTTTAGACTATGTAAGTGGTTTAAGCAACAAACATCCAGAAACCAAAGAGCCAGTAAATATGATCAAGTTCCAAGTCAACAGACAAATAGACCATGTAAGTACTCTACCACCAAAAGCCAATAAAGACAAGATCATCCCTAATAAAAAACAAAGATATCAAAAGATGGAGCAACAAATGCTAAGAAGAAGGCCATCCTTCAGGTACCAAAATTTCTTCCATGGTTACTATTCGAACTACTTTAATTTTGGCCATAAGATTGAAAATTGTCAAATTAAGTTTAGAGACATGCAATTGAGGATATCAAGAAATAAACAATCTTTGCAACATAGAACTAAACAACCAATGAGTATACAAAGTTACACCAATCACTTTGACCTATTTAGCAATGATCTCAGATGCCATAACTGTCATGACTTCGGCCACAAAGTTGTAAACTGTCATCTGAAGAATTACAAAGCAGATCCAAGGATAAACCCCTTAGCTAGAAATGTCAGCACATGGAAAAAGAAACATAGTGAAAAATGTGTCCTAGTACTTTCAACTCAAAAACAAAAAGACCTCTGGTATATAGACAATGGATGTTCCAAGCACATGACTGGAGACAAGGATAAGTTTCTTTCTATAAGTAAAAGCAAAACAGGAAATGTGACCTTTGGAAATGATGAACTAGGTAAAATCAAGGGTAAATGGATGGTGAGTTTGAGTAATGGAAAAGGGAAATCCCAGGATGTTCTTCTTGTAGATGGGCTGAAACATAATTTAATCAGTGTAAGTCAAATGTATGAAAGAGGATGTGAAGTGGTGTTCACTTCCAAACATTGTAAGATAAAGTCTGTAAACTCGGGAGAAGTAGTGGCTAAAGGAATAAGGATAGATAATAATGTATATGTGATGAAATAAGATAGAGAAGAGTGTTATCTAAGAAAACATGATGAAATCTGGTTATGGCATAGGAGACTTGGACATCTAAACTTTGACCACTTATTCAAGCTAAAAAATCTTGAGGCAGTAAAATATCTTCCAAGAATATCAAAGCTACAAGATTCTGTGTGTAAACACTGCCAAGTAGGAAAGCTAACCAAGACACAGTTTAAATCCAAGAGATATACTTCAACAAAGAAACCACTCCAATTAGTTCATATGGATCTATGTGGACCATCAAAACAAGAAGGCATAGGAAGGAAAACTACTTCATGTTGATCATTGATCATTACTCCAGACTCACTTGGGTTGCTTTTCTCAAAGAAAAAGTTGAAGCATTGGAGAAATTTAAAATATTTAAGGCTTTAACTAAGAATCAAACTGGAAACGGACTAAGGGCAGTAAGATTAGATAGAGAAGGAGAATTTATGTCAAGTGATTTCAAGTAATTCTATGATAAACATGGGATCAAGAGAGAATAAACAATCTCAGGAACTCCACAACAAAATGGAGTAGTTGAGAGGAAAAATAGAACAGTTTAGCAAATGGCCAGGTCAATGATGAATGCGAAGAACATTGATCAATCCTACTGGGTAGAAGAAATACACACAGTAGTCCATATTCTTAATAAATCCTACCTCAAACCACATAGTGACAAGACACCTTATGAACTCTGGTATGGAAGACCTGCTTCAATCAAACACTTCAAAGTCTTTGGGAGTAAGTGATACATAAAG
>SNQJ01S0023913.1:59145-72193 GCA_010110895.2 Picea sitchensis
ATTGAGAAAAACAATACTTGGGAGATGGTTCCTAGACCTGAAGGTAAAAATGCCATAGGTTCCAAATGGGTCTTTACGAATAAATTGAATGAGCAAGGACAAGTTGTCAGGAACAAAGAAATATTGGTCTATAAGGGATATGCACAAATTGAAGGACAAGATTTTGATAAAACCTTTGCACCAGTGGCAAGATTGGAAGCCATCAGAATGTTTCTTGCCTATGCATGTCATAAGAAGTTTAAAGTATATCAAATGGATATCAAGTCATCTTTTCTAAATGGAGATCTAAAAGAAGAAGTCTATATGGAACAACCAGAAGATTTCCAACTGTCAGATAACCCTGACTTTTTTTGCAAGATGAAGAAAGCCTTATATGGGTTGAGACAAGCTCCTCGTGTCTGGTATTATAGACTGGATAAGTATATTCTAGAAAAAGGTTTCAAGAGAGGAACAATTTACTACAACCTATATATAAAAATAGAGGACAATGATTTTCTCATTGTGTTGGTCTATGTAGATGACATCATCTTCGGAAGTAATAATGCTTCATTGGTACAATGGTTTGCTTCTGCCATGCAGTCTGAATTTGAAATGTCTATGATAGGGGAACTGTCATTTTTTATTGGTCTGCGAATTACTCAGAGGTCTGAAGGAATATTTATTTCTGAAGAGAAATATCTAAGAGAAATGTTGAAAAGGTTTCAAATGGAATATTCTACACTTGTTATTACACCTATGGTGGTTGGTTACAAGCTCAATAGATATGATATTTCCCCTGATGTTGATCAAAGAACATATTGATCAATGATAGGCAGTCTTTTGTAGATCTGAAGATCACTTCGGGATCATTCTCAATTGTCGATCTGCTATAGTGGAAGGATAGTGTAAGTGGAACTATTAACCGACAAAAAGAAGTCTCCACCACTTATGACTTACTCAGCAGGTGATCACTCTGGAAAAAAATGGAGCAACGATTAGCCTAAAGTCCCGAAGTCTGACGGTCGACGAAGATCCAGGTCATCGATTTCTAGAAGGACGCGTGGTAGAAATCTGTGCAGTTTGGGGAAAAAAACTATGGGATATAGTGAAGGAAGCAAAGTTGAGATTTGAAATCCCCGAAGCCCAAAGAGTCGAAGGAGTTGAGGACCGTCAATTTGTAGGAGGACACACATCAACAGATCATGAACTCTAGGTATGAAATACTCTGGAAGAAAGTAGAGAGTGAAAGCATCGAAGCCCTAAAGTGAATCTCGACCATTGATTGAGAAGGGTGCCAAGGGTCATTGATCTGGTCATGGTAGAAAGTTTCAAAGTCCTGAAGCAGACTAGAGTCATTTATTTGAGGAGGATACGTGGTAGGAATCTGTGGACTCCGACTAAAAGGGTTATGGGAGAGCGTGAAGGTTGAGAATTGAAATCGTCGAAGCCTGGAGTATCGAAGTAGATCTCGACCGTTGATCGAGAAAAGGGACACGCGTCAATGGATTTTCAACTCCAGAAGATTTAAATACGGAGGAAAGTAGGGTTTGAGAGTTGAAACTCCCGAAGCCCGGATCACGAAATAATGCGTAGTCATTGATTTGGAAGGGAGCTATGTGTCAATAGATCGTGGAGATCTGGGATCGTGCATGGAAAGAGGAAAGGAGGCAGATAACAATCGTTTATCAAGATGAATCACCAAGGGATTGGATATCAATGGTTGTTCTCAATTACAGGGTCAGAACATGCTCGGGTCTTAATTTTTCTTGAGCGGGCTGCAATGAAAACCACGGTATCACCAAAGGCATACGTGGAGCTCTGTAGTGAATTATGGGGATAAAAGCGGGTTTCCCTCAAACTGCCTTTGGTCGTGCCCGAAATCGCGTGGTCACGTGATAACATCACCCAAGGTCACATCAACAGAAGATAGGGGAAGGATCTAGCGCTGCTAGGCTCCACATCGGTGGTTACACATTGAAAATTCAAAAATGCCTCTCTGCGTGTATAATACAATGGCACTAATAACAAAGAATCTGATCGAAGGGTTTTTGTTTCACTCTGTGGTTTCTTGATCAGTTACACTAACTAAATCATTGTTCTTGAGCGTTGGAATCATGATTCTTGAGCGTTTTTGAAATTCCTGACTTGAGCGTTGGAGATGTGGAGTGTAATGGATGATGAGAGCAGGAATAAAAGTAAAATGTCATGATAGAGAGAGGTTGATGTTTCTTTGTAAAGAAATTTGGATAGTTATTCATGTACGTAGAAGGCAGCCAAGCGTATGTGTGAAAGTTCAGAGGGGAGACATAGCGCATAGAATGGACATGGCCCATAGAGCATAAAACACAGAAGAATAGAAAGTGCAAGAAGATGCGAGCAGGAAGACACTGATGCAGGAAGAGAAGAGAAGTGTAGCAGAACAATGATAAGAATGGCAAGCCATTGATAAATACTATATCATTGTAATAAATTTTAGCAAGCAAAGATTTATATCTCAGGGTGGTAGGGTGGTGCTAGGGAGGATTGTTGTCCTCAGAGTTTCAAGTGGGTGCTTGAACATAGGTATTTGTAGCTTCCATCTGGTTGCAGCCAAAAAAACCAGGGTGGTAGGGTGGTACAAGGGAGAACCATTGTTCTTTGTTATACAGGTTGGTGCCTATGTGATTTGACGTTGGTGCTTCCATCCAGTTGGTGCTAGAACACTCAGGGAGTTGTTGCTTCCTTCTATTGGGTGCTAGATACACCAAGGAGTTGGTGCTACCAGCAAGTTGCAGTTTCTAAAACAGAGGTGATAGCCTCACAAAGAGTTGGTGATCATAAGAATGATAATGTACAGAAAATAAAGACTACTTATCATATTAAGAAGAAGAGGTTTTATCCCTTTATGGATTTCGTCAGGAATATCTGTCTCTGTATACTTCATGTGTGTGATTTATGTTGAAAACTCTATTGCTTACTTCCCTAAATTATTGTGATCATCATTGAGTGTTCTGTAATGAGTTTANTAGTTGTTTAACATAACCAACATTCACTTGAAATGTTTTCATCGTCATATTTAACTAAATTTACCAAAGATTCATTCATGAGTTCATTAACAATTATACATTCATATCCATTATCAAACTCAATTGAATTCACCAAATCACTAAATGTTATTTTACTTTCAGCTATAGGCATACTTTCTTCATTAATCATTGCAACTTCAATAATGTCATTTTCAGTCTCTCTTCTAGTTACGAGAGTGTCAACACTATCACCATTTTCAACAAAAATACCTTCATCAACTTCATCTTTCTCACTTCACTTCATACTGTACTTTATTTCAAGAATATCCCAAAATATTTTTGGGCTACTTACTTCACCAACTCACTCAAAATACTAGACAAAATGTTTTCATCCAATGCTGACATAATATGTTGTAATGTTATTTCACCTCCTCTCTTATCATATAAATTGAAATCAACTTCATGATCATAATGCAATAAATCTAATAACCATAGTAATTTTTTCATTTCATTTGCCCAAGTTTCATAATTTATACCTAAGAAGAATGACAAATTTTGCATCACTATTTCATATAATTCATCAAATTCTTCATTGATCGGATCTAGTTTTGCATTATGCTCCTCAAATACTACTACCTCAACTGGAAACACATCATACTGATATGAAAAATATAATAAATCTTCATGTTGATTCTTCCTCCCCATTTGTCTCATCTCTCTCCTGAGTTGTTTCAATCTCCTTTGATGACCAATTCCTTCACATTGAGTCTTCTTTCAACAACAATGACCTGTGACTAGTAGTGATGCACAATTTCTAGGGATGGAAACTAACAATTGACAATTAACACATTGTAATTCTTTCACACCTTTCCACGCATGAAGACTCCTTTACACAGTTTCCAGCGTTGTTCACGTTGCTCTCTTCGTGCAGTTCTAGTGTTGTCCAAGGCTCACAGGTGCCTCCAATACAATCACTACTCATTTACACAGTCATAGATCCACAAGAAGACAATGATCTGACTTGTACTCCAAAACCAATAGATCTCTCACGTAGCAATGTAACAATCAGATGCCTCTTTTTCCATGCCGCTGCAAAATCAACACTCCACCATGCTGCTGCAAAATCCACACAACCAATGCATCAATTTTATTTGATCCACTTACTTCACACATTCTCCATGCAAAACAAACTTAATCTAGATTTGTGAATCGCAGCTTCCTCAACACTAGTAAACAATGTCTCCTCTTCACAGTGCAACAATGATTGGTAGCTTTTTCCCACGCAAGTGATTTTTCTCAGGAAAGTTTGTACGGACTTCTTCTGACAAGCAACTGCTACAACAGTGGCAATAATTAAAATTGTAAAAAAGGGCCTTAATCTCCTCAGATGAAGGAAACCTTCATTGAGAATGTTGGTGCACCCAAGGATATCCATGGTCACTCTCTTCTCCAACAATAATTCATAGCAACCGCACGCTCTCGGGTCACACTCTCTTTCAGGAAGAACTATTTCACACAAAACTCTCCCAAATTATTCCAGTGGAAAGGACACGAAGGTTTGTATGCCGTCGGCTTGCAAAGAACGGGTGGATTCTAGGTCAACTCAATATAGTGATGGACGTCAGTCTTGTTGTCTCCACGCAAAACACTAGTAGAACACTTGGGTCACACGCAAATGAGAAGGATGAAAAAAATATTGGGCAGAGGCATCGGTCTTCTCCAGCCTTTATCGCTTGACAAATTCGACTTCAAACTCAACACAATTCTTACACACAATAATCTTCAACACTTCCAAGCTGCAAGATCCTTAACGCATGTCACCTCATCACTCATATATTCTTGAACAATTTAGTCTTTCAAACAACAGTATTCCAGTCTAGCACTGTCTTCACACCAGTCTTCACACTGATTCAAGCAACGACGACTTTATGTAGATATGAGACTTCACGCAGTCCACGCTCCAACGTAGGCACCAATTCACAATACACAAGAACAATTTTCTCTACATGCAAGCAGCTTTCACACACCAAATTTCGGAGGTCCTCTCTATAGCAGTAGCTATTTCTCTTCGCTATTCTCCTTTTCTCGGGGAATATTTTTAGATAATAGTCGCATTGTCAGAGATTAATCATTTCAGCACCTGGATAGTGGGGGATCGGTGGCCGTCTTGACCCTTCAAGACTTGAAGATTTAATTACTCTATACGGTGGTTGCCTTAACCTTTGAAGGCAACGAAATTCTATCACCGCCTTCATTAAATTTTATCGTTTCTAAAATCGTAGGGGCAATTGGTGTTAGTATAAATAAATGAAGAACGGATTGTAATAGTGTTGTGATATGAAGAATCACATTTTTGAATAGAAGTAATTTTTTAATTCTCTCTATGGATTCTGCTTTTATGATTTCCTGTTATTGAGTTTGTAAACTCATTTCATTCCTTGATCGAATTACTTATATTTCTTTCAATTTGATTTAACTCATTAATTATTTTGATTTTACCGATTGCAAACCCGGTTTTATATTTATTCGGAGTTTACCTGTTAAATTCCCATGGAGTTCTTTTTGTTTTACCAAAAACTATGAACCCAAAAGTGGTGGGCCCCAAAGTCTGTACATATTTTGCAATTCGCCATTTCTTGTTTCATTTTGCTTTTGCATCGGGTGTTGCAAAACCCCGAACCCCGAACTCCGATCTGTCTGGGCTCACAGCTTGATTGCATTTCGTGAATATGCAATTCTCTTTGCATTTTGTTTTTGTATCGAGCGTTTGTAAACGCCGATACCCGAAAGCCCAAAAGAGTTGGGCCTACAGCCTTCTTGTGATTTCTCGATTCGAAAAATTCTTTGTGTATTTTGTTTTGGCGTCGAGCACCTGTAAACGCTGAACCTCGAGTGCTGACGTGCCTCTGTTTTTTTTTTCTTCTATTATTAATTACATTTGGTATCAAAGCCTGTTGTGCATCCTGTCAGTTGCTCATTTCAGCATAGATAATTCCTGTTGGTGATCAATTTTACCTTCTTATTTTTCCTGTGTGAAGGTTTATCTAATTTCTTTCATACTTTTATAAATGGTTGCACCTGGTAGAAGTGCTTCTCAGATTCAAGTTCCCATGCTGAACGAGAAGTGATATGATTCCTGGTACATTCGGATGAGGACGATTCTGCATTCTCAGGATTTGTGGACTTATGTCATTGATGGTTATGTTGAGCCAGTTGATGCAGTAGTAGAATTGGCTCTATCTAATGTTTACCATGTTTTCCTCAAGGAAAACAGAAAAAGGGATAACAAGGCTCTTGGATTAATCCAGCAAGGATTAAATGAATCCATTTTTACGAAGATTTCTAATGCTGCATCTTCGAAGATGGCTTGGGACATTCTTGAAGCCTGTTGTCAAGGTGTGTCCAAGGTGAATACAGTCAAGTTGTAGAACTTAAGAAGGGACTTCGAAAATCTGAAGATGAAGGATAATGAAACTGTTGATACTTTCATGACTCAAGTGATGAGTGTTGTGAACTAGCTCAGACAGTATGGAGATGATATTGAAAATAAAAGAGTTATTGATAAAGTGATGAGAAGTTTGCCCAAGAAGTTTGAACCTGTTTTTGTACCCATAGAGGAATTTAAGGATTTAAGTCAAATGAAATTTGATGAGTTAACTAGTTCTCTTGTTGCTCATGAATCTAGGATATCTAGATATGAAGAAGGATCATTGGAGCATGTCTTCAAATCACAACTGCATATTACCAGAGGCAGAGGCAGATGAAGGTTTCATACTCGTGGAAGAGGAGGTCGATCTTTTGGTCGAAGAGACAACAAAGTTGAATCTCAGTCTAAGCAAACGTTCCAGCAGAATCCTGCTACTTTAAGAGGGAGCAGCAACAAACCTTGGTAGCAAGAAAACCATAGGTATGATAAATCTAAAGTACAATGTTATTATTGTAAGAACTTTGGGCATTTTGCTAACAAATGTTGGAAGAAGCAGGAAGATGCTGGAAATCATTCTGCACATATCACAAATGAGTCCAAGGATCATCAAAATCATGTGTTCTTGACTTGTAATGTCACTCAAGAAAGTGCTAATGATATTTGGTTTTTGGATAGTGGTTGCAGTAACCACATGACTAGTAATAAAGACTTATTTTCTTCTATTCATACTAGTATTCAATCTGAAGTAAAATTGGGAAATGACTGTAAGGTTACAGTTAATGGTAAAGGTATAGTTCCAATTTACACTAAGGATAATCTGAAAAGAAATATTGACGATGTTTATTTTGTGCCTGGTTTAAAATGCAATATTATCAATGTTGGATAGTTGTTGGAGAAAAAGTACAGGGTGTTCTTCAACAACAAATTATGTACAATCTATGATAAGTTACCCAACAAAAAATTAATTGCAAGAGTAGAAATGACCAAGAATAGAATGTTTCCACTTGTTATGCGAAATGATTTGAGTGGTTCTTTGAATGTTTATAAAGCTGGAAGTTTAGATGAATCTTGGTTATGTCATTTGAGATATGGTCATTTACAATTTGGAGGCTTAGATCTGTTACATAAGAAGAAGATGGTAAAGGGGTTGCCATGTATTTTGCAACCTGCAAGATCTTGTGAGAGTTGTATACTTAGGAAGCATCATAGAGAGAAAATTGTTTCAGGTGTTTCCTATAGAGAAAAATCTCCATTGGAAATTGTCCACACAGATTTATGTGGACCTATGCAAACACCTTCTTTGAATGGTTGTGTTTATTTTATGACTTTCATTGATGATTTCAATAGGAAGACTTGGTTGTATTTGTTGAAACATAAATCTTAAGCCTTTGATGTTTTCAAGAGGTTTAAGTCTCTGGTTGAGAATGAGAGTGGTTGAACCATTAAAATATTAAGGTCTGACAGATGAGGTGAATACAAACCAGGGATGATTTTAAGGGCTAAATTTTGCTCATGGGCTAATTTTCCATTGTTTTTCCAAAAAAGAGATTCGCTATTTTAAAAATGATTCGCCAAAATTCTATAGGATAAAATTATTTTACCTTCAAAGTCGCCAAAATTTTATAATAACTATATAAAATCTTTAGAAATTTGAATATTTTTACAAAAATCTCGCTAAAAATTTATAGTTGGCATATGAAGGATTAGTAAGATTCGCCAAAGTTTCTACATTTTAAAATAAATTTCCATCCTTAAAATCATCCCTAATACAAACTTAATGAATTCATTGAATTTTGTGATATTCATGGAATTAAGAGGCAGTTTATTGCTCGATATACTCCACAGCAGAATGGAGTCGCTGAAAGGAAGAATCATACCATCATCGATATGGCTCGAAGCATGTTGAAAGAGAAGCATCTTTCAAATGAATATTGGGGAGATGTAGTTCTTTTCTTTGTTTTTATATTGAATAGAAGTCTGACCAAGACCGTGAGGGATCGTGTACCTCAGGAAGCCTGGGATGGTAAGCCTTGTAATGTTTCTCATTTCAGAATTTTTGGATGTGTTGCATTTATGCATGCACCTGCAGAAATGAGGAGGAAGTTGGATGATAGAAGTGAGAGATGTATATTTGTTGGATACAGTGAAGAGTCTAGGGCATATAAACTCTACAATCCCATCACCCAAAAATATGTAATCAACAGAGATGTTCAATTCAAAGAAGATGAAGCCTGGGATGGAAGTATTGACAAATCAATTTCAGAGGGAGTTGTGTTAGCCCGTGAAGACGATGATGGAGCTGAGCAGGCTGAAGGAGATGGACAGTTGGTTCCACATGCACATACGCCTACAACAAGAAGTCCAACAAGGCAAGCAACATATTTAAGCCCATCTCAATTTAGAACGCCTAGAACTCATGAGTGTGGTGAGCCATCTGGACATGGTGGACATCAATCAGATTCACAGGTAAGTAGTGAATAAAATGCCACTTTAGATTCATTAAGAGACAGACTTAAAGGACAGAAGACTAGAAGCTTAAGAGAATTGTATGATCAGAATGAAGAAGTAGATCAGATTTCAAATTTTGCATTTATAGCTTATGATCCTGTTAGTTATGATGAAGCTGCTAAAATGGATGTCTAGATAAAAGAAATGGATGAGGAGATTGATTCCATTGAAATAAATAACACTTGGGATCTTGTAGATTTCCCTGAAGGTAAGAATAGTATTGGTGTTAAGTGGGTTTATAAGACTAAGCTGAATGCAGATTGTGAAGTTGAAAAGTACAAGACAAGACTTGTAGCTCAGGGGTTTAGTTAGCAACCCAGTATTGATTACAATGAAACATTTTCTCTTGTAGTAGGAATTGATACTGTGAGGATGGTCTTAGCTATTGCAGATCGAAATAAATGGATCATGCATCATATGGATGTAAAGTCTGCATTCTTGAATGGATATTTGGAAGAAGAGATTTATGTAATTAGACAACCTCCGGGTTATGAGATTGATAAGTACATAGATAAAGTTTACAAATTAAGAAAAACTTTATATGGATTGAAGCAGGCATCCAGAGTTTGGTATAGCAGAATTGATGAGTACTTGATTAGTGTTGGATTCAGCAGAAGTCCAAGTGAACCAACTCTGTATACAAAGGTAAACTAGAATGGTAAAATTTTGATTGTCTGTTTGTATGTTGATGACCTGATTTTTACTGGAGATCTAACTGTAGATTATTTTAAAAATGCCATGAAAACAGAGTTTGAGATGACTGATTTAGGATTGATAAAGTATTTTCTTGCAATTGAAGTAGATCAATCTGATGATGGCATTTTCATTTGTCAAACTAACTATGCAAATGAAGTATTGAAAAGGTTTAGAATGTTGAATTGTAAACCAGTTGCAACACCTATGGCAACTGGTATTAAAATCAACAAGTATGATGAGGGATCATATGTTGATCCAACTCTGTATAAGAGGCTAGTTGGAAGCCTTATGTACTTAACAACAACCAGACCTGATATCATGTTTGTTGTAAGTTTGATTTCGAGATTCATGGAGACTCCGAAGAGTACTCATTGGCAAGCAGGAAAGAGGATCCTAAGATATGTTGCTGGAACAACTAACTTTGGTATCCAATACACATCAGATTTAAACTTTGAGCTGATCAGATATACTGATAATGATTTTGCAGGTTTCATTGATGACAGGAAAAGCACATCTGGGTATGTGTTTAGTCTTGGATCTGGAGCAATGGCATGGGCATCAAAGAAACAACCCATTGTGATTCTATCTTCTACTAAAGCAGAGTATGTTGCAACAACTGCAGCTACATGTCAAGATATGGGGATGAGAAGGGTCTTGAATGAATTGTTGCATGACCAGAATGATGCAACACAAATTGTCTGTGACAATAAATCTGCCATTGCACTGTCAAAGAATCATGTCTTTCACAAACAGAGTAAGCACCTTGATACAAGGTATCATTTCATTTGAGAGTTGGTAAATGGCAAAGAAGTTTATGTTCAGTTCTGCAGATCTGAAGAACAATTTGCAGACATATTTACGAAACCTTTGGGAAATGAATTGTTCAAAATTCATAGAAAAAATATCGGGGTCTATAGGCTGTAATGCATTGTTTACAACAATTCTGTTTTTGAAATGATTAAGAGGGAGTATGTTAGAGATTAATCATTTCACTGCCTGGATAGCGATAGATCGGTGGTTGTCTTGACCCTTCAAGATTTGAAGATTTAGTTACTCTAAACGATAGCCGCCTTAACCTTTGAAGGCAATGAAATTCTATCAACGCCTTCATTAAATTTTATCTTTTCTAAAATCGTAGGGGCAATTGGTGTTAGTATAAATAAATGAAGAACGGATTGTAATAGTGTTGTGATTTGAAGAATCACATTTTTGAATAGAAGTAATTTTTGAATTCTCTCTATGGATTTTGCGTTTATGATTTCCTGTTATTGAGTTTGTAAACTCATTTCATTCCTTGATCGAATTAGTTATATTTCTTTCAATTTGATTTAACGCAGTAATTATTTTGATTTTACCGATTGCGAACACGGTTTTATATTTATTCAGAGTTTACCTGTTAAATTCCCATGGAGTTCTTTTTGTTTTACCAAAAACTCCGAACCTAAAAGTGGTGGGCCCCAAAGTCTGTACATATTTCGCAATTCGACATTTCTTGTTTCGTTTTGCTTTTGCATCGGATGTTGGAAAACCCCGAACCCCGAACTCCGATCTGCCTGGGCCCATGGCTTGATTGCATTTCGCGAATCGGCAATTCTCTTTGCATTTTGTTTTTGTATCGAGCGTTTGTAAACACCGATACCCGAAACCCCAAAAGAGCTAGGCCCACAACCTTCTCGCGATTTCGCAATTCGACAAATTCTTTGGGTATTTTGTTTAGGCGTTGAGTGCCTGTAAACACCGTTTTACATGCATTACTCAGCAGCAAACAAGTGCAAGGGAAAGTCACGTTCTTGATCCTACGTCGGTGTTGATTATGTCTGTCTAGTTGTTGTGGTTGGAGTGTCGCAGACGAGGTTGCACCCCGTGATCTCCTTCTTGCAAATTAGTCATTTTCTATAGAAAATTTATTCTCCTTGGTTCTACGACCCTCTTTGGCTCCTCTCTCCATAAATTGCTATCGCAACTCCTTCTCTCTCCATCTTTTCTCTCCTGGAAATCAAATCAACAATGATTCTCCTTTCTTCCACAACTTTGGCGTAACTTCTCTTTAACCAGTGGATTTGATTCTTACAACAGGAGGATATGACTTCTCTTCTAACCGTTGTCACTACTCAGCCTCACACTACCAGGCTCTGATACCAACTTGAAATTGGAGAATAACACAGTAAGACGGTGAGGCCAAAAGGGCTCACACAAGTTAGCCTAGGCTCACATACTCTACATCATTGATTATAAATCCATTACATATATAATTGTAGAACAACAAACTAACTTCAGAACAAACTCCTATAAAATAAGATATCAAACCACTCTCATACCAGACTTATGCATGCACGTAACAACTCAATAACCTCTTCCTAACAACATTCTAATTTCTTTTTGTACTTTGTAATTAGTTTTCTTTTTGCAACTCTAGTATGAATGTTTTGGGCCACTTTATTTTTAATTTGGATTTTTTTATATTTTAATATTTTGTTTGGTTAGTTGTAAATTTAAATATTTGCATAGCGATGGCTTCCTAACAATGCATCGGATATCAAATTTCATTGTGTATGGCTATGGCTTCATAACAATGCATCCGAGATCAAATTTCATTGGGTAAGGCGATCGCTTCATAACAATGCCCACTTAGACTGTAAAGTTAATTGAGGAAAATGCAATACCCAATCTGTAAACATTGTGATGTTGGCTAATCACTCTAACCTTACTATGATAGGAACTATTTGTTCTGTAGCTATTTCTCTTGTTTGAATGAATGATAGATTAGATTGGAAAGTATTCGCATATAAAGTTTATACTATACAGTAAAAAGAAAAAAAAGAGGTTAAGGAAAATAAAGTCACAACTACATGAAAAATGATTGTGCACACAATTCAACATTATAAACTATATGAAAAAAATGATTGTGCACACAATTCAACATTATAATAGTAGAAAAGAAAACAAATTTACAACAAATTATATTATGAAATTTAAAAGAAATTATATAAGTCCATGGCATAACTGCTGGATTGCAGCCAATGCTCCTTCAGCGCAGCATGAGGCGGTCGTTTCTCTGGCATATCAATGCATTTCACTGATGAATTACACCCCATTTAATTATGGATAATCTCTTGAAGCAACTTCTTCACATCTGTATCGTATTTATTCACAATCTCGCTTCCAAGAAAATCTGCTAAAACTCGAAGCTCGTTTCTGCTCATCACCCTAAGACCAGATTTACAAAGTGCTGTAATAATATTTAAAGCAGCTCTGAAGTGCAATGGCCTGAATTCAAAACAGAAAATGAATTGCAGGAACAGAGAAAACAGATCTGTGATAACAGAAAATGAATCCCAGAACAGAATGCAAAAAAAACACCACGCAGATCTCATTTATTGAATTGATATATAAAGGATTTTACATGCAACGAAATGCTTCGTAAATAACGAAG
>SNQJ01S0023914.1:0-14843 GCA_010110895.2 Picea sitchensis
GTGGGTCCATTACCCAAACCTAGGTTCTCCAACTTCACATGGCCATAACTCTCTAACCATGAGGAGTTATGTGACGTTCCACATACCACCAAAAATGGCATGACATGTAATATCCATATAGAATAGTATTACCTTCAAATATATTAAAACTCATACCATTATACATGAAACAACCTTGGTTCCATTACCCAAACCTTCGTGCTACCAGAATTCGACACCAGACTTTCTCCAAGGGTTGAAATCAATCACTAAGGGTTGACATCAATCTACAATATCACTCTCCAATGGTTGGCATCAATGAAAACCAAGAATACATACCAATTGTCCATAAACCTAAGCCAAGTGTCTGACATGTCCATTGGGAAATGTAGTCACGAAATAGGAGATCAATGATAATTTGATGGGCACTTGGTTAGTTGAAAAATGACTACCTCAGAGGCAAGGTAGAAAACTCCTCTTTACACAATTAAATGTCGTTGTAGATGAAAATTAAATGTCGGATGGCAATTTTTCATACCAAGACTTTGCATTTTCCTCTAAAGAAACCATAAGTATTTTCATTAAAGAATCTTCATGAAATTCAACTTTTAGTCTTTGTATATGTATATGAAATCTAATCAAATGAATATCTGCATCATCACCTTTTTGATCTTTGAATCTTGGGATGTAGGTTTTTCAATATATGCCAGGGATTCGATTTGGAAAACTTGGAATATGTGAGCGATGCATAGGAGCATACCTTGCGGACATGAAATTCATATTGAGACAATGGAGTCACCAGTGAAAATTTAAACTTTTGGATTCTTTGAGGTTGAAATCACCAGGTGAAAAGTACACATCGTTCTTGTGTTTGACCACTTTTCACCGACAACAATCAACTATAGTCTTTGTCATTCTTTTCCTAGGGAATATTTCACCTTCGATCCCCAACAATAATGCCAAAATGTTATCACTCTATAATTTCCCTTGGCTGCAGGAGGGATATCACGTAGGTAACCACAAACCTACTTAAGGGTGGAAGCTAGCCCTTCCAACCCAGAGAGGGATCTGTCTCTTCAAAC
This sequence comes from Picea sitchensis, assembly GCA_010110895.2. NCBI lineage: Eukaryota > Viridiplantae > Streptophyta > Pinopsida > Pinales > Pinaceae > Picea > Picea sitchensis. Next base: position 1,062 of record SNQJ01S0023914.1, read on the forward strand.
CAATCATTGAAATGATTAATTTGGTTTTGAATCAAAGGCTATATCTCTAAGCAAGGTTGAATTTATAGATTTGGTGGAAAAGTAGATAGATGGTCCATTGGGAAATCGAGTCACAAAATGGGAGATCAATGATAATTTGATGGGCACTTGGTCAGTTGAAAGATGACTACCTCAGAGGCAAGGTAGAAAACTCCTCTTTACACAATTAAATCTCATTGTAGATTAAAATTACAGAGAAAACAAACAAACCCTTGGGGCATCTATCAAGGATGAATCCCAAGGTGATTGTAGCAGAAAAGGATTTGGGAATATATGTAACAGAGCACCAGTTTCACATGAATTCTTCCACACACACCTCACTGAACATTAAAGAATAAAAACTAATACAAATTAACTAAATCAACAGAACATATAAACGGTAGAAACAAAAGCATAAAGAAGAAATAGTCACATGAATATTTGATATAAACTTTTAGGTACTTCTGGTCCAAAAAAAATAATTAATCTCAAAAAAATGTTTACAATATTCAGTCAATGAAACTCTCTCATACACTCCAACCCACTTCATGTAGCTTCATAAAATATATATCAAAACCATATTCTACCTTTCCCAAATTTGAATTCAACAAATTGTCTAAGTTAAGCTACAATTACACATATTTTGGCATCAAATACTAAACAAACTACTAAAACACAAGGACTCAAAATTGACTCATTTATTACACATAACAACTTGATGAAAATTGATCCTTGAGTCCCTAATATGATTCTCTTGACCCTGCATTCATTGGAGATGAGATGACACCTTTGCTAACCAATTCAAGCTGAGCAAGAGGAATTATGGACACTCTGTCACAGTTTCATAGCGAGGTTGTTGCACAACAAGAACCTACAGGAAATGCGCAGCAAACTTGCATAACAAAGCTCCACTTGATACTTTACCCATTTTTTTCTATAACTGATGGATAATGAGTGAGTGATGGCGACTTGTCTCTCATAATGAAGATGAAAACGAAGTGGTATGCGAGCTCTATACCTTAAAACCTGCTTCTGATCCATATTCAAATTAAACTCCATATACTAAAACTGCCATAGCTATTACAATGAACAGATTTCCCAAACATTATATCCAACAAATAAACAGTGTGTCACAAATATTCCCCCTGAAGAATTCAGAATTAATCTACAACACCAGTTATTGGCTATGCTGTCCTTTAATTGTAATCAAATGGCAAAGCAACAACAATAAAACGTGCGCTGGCTCTTGAGTATTTGTTTCTTTGACATTTGGATTCTTCCTTATATGAATTTGATGATGATTTGGATACAATTTCGACAACTAGGTGTTTAAATGTCATCTGGACGATCTTCCTTTCACTCATATTCTCCATAGTTGAATGTTTAGGCCTGAAACCATCAAAAGGAGATAAGATGATATCACAAATCAACCGACGTGCCTAAAATTACCAGGTCTTCTGACAAGCAAGAAGAAACTGAAGAAATCGACCTTTGTTGCATGTAAACTCCTTTGTATGATTAAATAGAGCTCGATGCTTTGAAATATGTGTTTCCATTATGACATTAAATTGAAACCATTAGCATCAGTAGAGGCCGAAATTCATGGCACTGGATTACAAAACTGGACGGTGATATGCGTTGGAGGTTTTGGCACTGCATAATCAAAATTTGTGAGTGATCCCTTTTGGATGCATGCGTTACATGCTGTCGGAATCAATCTCGACACCCGAACATATCCTCTGTCAATATTGAACGTTGAACAACTGGAGGATTCGCTTGGCACTTCTTTTAGGCTTGATTGTTAGTATTTAACTTCAGCCAGGCATTTGACATTTACATTACTCCCTTAACGCATCTGTAAATACACTTGGCCCATTAGAATTTGAACAAGTTCTTGGCGCTTTTGTGTTTTTGCTCTAGGTATTTATCCCACATTTTTGGTGTGAGTGTAATCTTTATTGTTCATATACCAAAGCATTCCCAACTGTTGTTGACACGTAGTGCATAGTAGTTTACCCATGTGGGATCCTCCATTAGCTTTGGTGCTTAATTGTGTGTTGGCTTGTGGTTGTGTTGTTGATTTGTACTTGATAGATCGGGGAATTGACTCGAATAATTGGAACCTTCGAGCCAATTATTTTACCAAAACTATTTAAAATTTAAAATTTACGAGGCTGGTACCAACAAACAATTACTCGATTCTACGGAAAGACTGAAACCTCCAGAGCGCTACCAAATCACCCATAAATCAACACCAAGATTTATAGGGTGATAACATACTTCACCTACATCGCTTTCCCTTCGTCGCAGCGTAATCACCACATCCTTCATCACTATATGTCCTTGCTCCTATCCATAATGATCGGTTTCTTAAATCTTACCTTATACGCCTATTTCTAAAGATGCAAAACCCTGACCAATGGAACCATGAGGGGCTAACCTTTTCTTAAATCTTACCTCATTTTCTTAAATCTTACCTTATAAGCCTATTTCTAAATTACAACCCCTAGGTGCAAAACCCTAACCAATGGAACCATGAGGGGCGAACCTTGAATTGTGCAATTTTTGGCTTAATTTTCTAAATTGTAATTTTCTTTTATTTTTTCTTTTTGTATATATTTTTATTTTAATTTAATTTAATTTTAATTTTTTTTTATATTCATTTTTTTTCATGGTTTTGAAAAACCACATGGTATTTCCTGTGGTTTTCCCCCATGGTTTCCCCCTTAGAATTATTAGAGGTATTTATTTTTACCGGGGGGAAAACTAATTTACATTAAACATTTATTTACATGGAGTAGCTTTATTTTGACTTGGGAAAATAATTTATGTTAAATAAACTAAACATTTAACCATTTAACATGTAGATCATTTCTATGATGTATGAATGTAATTAAAAAAAAACTAAAAAAAAAGAAAAAGAAATAAAAAATTTTATTTTTATTTATTTTCTTTTTTTTGTAAATTTAATTTAATTTTCATTTTTTCTTTTGATTTAGTTTAAATTTGATTTTTATTTTTCCCTCACCCACCATAAATCTAATGTACTATCCCAGGTCCATCTCCATTGGTCTTTACATGTATTTTATAACAATTCCCATGAGAAATCAACGATCAAGACATATATCCTTAATTTTAAGAATCCCTTCCTATTTTCAAGACATATATCCTTAATTTTAAGAATCCCTTCCTATTTTCTAGGAATCCCTTCCTCCCCTCGCGAATGACATGGGAACTATATTACCTATTGAAACTTTATTCCAAATGCTTTGAAACTTTAATATAATATATTATAATATAGTTGTATTATATTATAATATAATTTTTTCTTAGGATTCATGGGAGAGCTCATGAGCATCGTCGTCGGTGGTTATCGGGAGTGCAGGATAGATGGAAATCCAACATCGTCATCAGAAATATCTTTTACCACACACCATACTCCCTTACTACCTACCCCGACAGCGGTGACCATTCTTTTAGAATTTAATTCTTGAGTGGATTATTTTATTAATAAATATGGGAGAGCGTGCATTCATGGAAAAAATGTTATTTTAATGTTCTTATTTTATTTTAATATGGGATGTGATCATTGGGAGTGTGCACGCCGTGAGAGTGTGGAGTGGAGTGTGAGTACACCACTCGCCCCGATGATGAAGCCTATGGGGGAACTATGAGATTTTAATTCCACAAACTATGCCGAGTATGGTGGGGGAGGGGGAGATATTATTTATTATATATTTTTCAAATTTTAATGTTTTATTTTGTTTTATTTTAATTTGATTGATTTATTTAATTATTTAATTATATTTATTTATTTTCATTAATTACTAGTTTTTCGTAGGTAAGAGGAGTAAACAACCTGAGTGGGCCTAATGGTTAAAAACAGATGTTTCCTCCCTGAAGGTCATAGGTAAAGGGAAAATTAACTAAAATTATATTGCAAGCCACAAGTCCCATGCCCACCCAGAGTCTTATTCAAACTATTTATAGGGGATGAACCATTTACATAGCTAAGTGTCGAAATCTATTATGCATGTGGGACTCTTTTTTTGCAGGTTGAGGATCAACGGTCTAGATCTACCCATAGGCTTGATCAACGACTGTTGAGTGATGATCTTTAAACATGAATAACTTGGGCTACAAGTGTCTAAATTAGGTCCATGATACCTCATTGGAAAGGTATCAAACATAGGAATGTAGTGGAAGATGTCTCAAAGGTGGAAAAAAACATCAGAAAATGCAAAAAAAACAACAGACCATGGATTTGGGGGTAAAAATGGCCATGCAAACTTTAAACAACCTTATCTGAGGCGACGGGAAACAAAATCAGGACCAAGACGACTCGATGGAAATACGAAATAGAGAAGAACAAGATGGGATGGAAAGTGCTGAAATATTGAGAGCATATTTTTTCAAAAAATGCAAAACACAAAAAGAACTCGAATTTAGTTGAAGACCGGGCTATGCAGACTTCAAACAATCATAACTTAAGCTACATGCAACGAAATTGAACCAACAATAGCTCAATGGAAATTTGAGACAGAGGAGAAGAATATCAAAAGATCTTAATCAACAAGCTAAAGCTAGAAATGCCCAGAATAACTCAAGGAAGTCAGAAAATGACGCCAACCAGCTGAGTGAATAATATTTTTAATAAATATCATTTGTAAACCACCAGAGGGAGAATGTAACCACCCAAGTGTCTCTTCATCTTCCGTTTGTAACTCCCACATCTACATTTTTGAAAATGTACAAAGAAATTGAGGGAAAACGAAATGAACAACCATGAAAGCTAAAGAGTCTCTCTTGTTTTATAAAAGAGAGATCGCTGAATGTAATAGAATAATTTCATTCTTTGTAATGAAATATTATACTATTACTTCCGAGTTAATAAAGAGTAAGAGGCATTTCAAAAATTTGTGATTTTTATAAGTTTATATGAGACTATTCTTTGTGCATTTATCTTCGTATTGAGTAACATAGAATTATGTTGTATGAACTATTTCTACACTCTGCTCTGTCTGCTCATGTTGTCACATGTTTCTTTGTGGGCACAAGAATGATGTTATGGAAGTATTGTGTAACATCCAATTCCATTGATCACATTTTTATAACACTGTTTTTTCTTTGAGGACACTTGCATGGAAGTGATCCGGTTAAACATGGTACATTATGATTATCTGTTTTATGTTGTGAGGTTATACTATGATTGGGTATTGAAATTTATATGTTAGTATATTGATGTATAACATTGAAAAGTATTATGATGAGGTTTCCTAAGTGTGAAGGAAGCATGGCCTGATGAGGATGCTGAGGCATCGAAAAAATTCTTTGGACTCCAGATTGAGTCAGGGAGTGGACCATTGACTTTGGTTATGAGTACTTGATTTATTACACATGTGTTATATGATGATTTCAGTTATGGATTTCATGTATATGATTTATTGATGTTATATTTGTCAGAGGATACATACATGGTGACACCTGTTAATCCGACTCACATATGGAGTAAAGGGGTCATACACAAATATCAGATGGATGAGTGAGAGGTGTGGCAACGCCCCTGTTACAACCTACCAACACTCCCTCCATGACCTGAATTGAAGGTTAATGACTACCTTGTTCCCGAGAGGTTCACAATGTCGTGAGGGCAGGCTGAGACAGTCGCTCACAAGTATTTCTGAGGGGCACATGATAAAGAGTCCTTATTCCTTAGTAATCCATTAGTCTCACACAAGGTCTAAAAGTGGAGTTTGAATCCAAGTGCCAGACAACTTCCAAACTAAGTTATTGGCGAGTGGCACCCTTGGAGCATAGAGGTGCATCTTAAAGGGAGCATTGCATGAATAAATTAATGAGTTAATAAAATATAGAAGACCTTAGAGAATAAAACAACAACTTAGAAATGATAGAAAATAGAATATGAATTTATATAAGTTTATATTAATTTAGAAAGGGAACATGATAAAAACCTAGGTCTAAATGTTTATGCCTAAACAAATTATAGAAATGGGTAAAGACAATTTTAGACTAATAAAAAAAACTAGAAAATGGAGTTTAAGAATAAAATTTCGACATGTGCACAATGGATGCATGAAACTAATAATTTTATTTTTATTTATTTATTTTATTTTATTTTTAATTTAAAAGAAATAATTTCACGAGAGAATGTGTAATCAACATGGAGTTAGAATCCTAAGTTAATCTAGACTCTAAAGACTAACTAGAAGAAGGTCCTAATCAAACTCAAATTGCAAATTAGTTAGGAGACATAATACAAGAGAAATTGGGGAACTAAGGGACAACTAAGAGAAAATCTAGGAACTAATTGGGGATGTGAGAGAAAATGAATAATTATTTAAATTAAAAAGGATTAAACATGTGCATCTTGGGGAAAGTGTGACATGTGTTGAGGGTGAATAATCTCTTATTTTTTTAATTAAAATTAACGAATTGTGCGTGAGATGACAAGTGTCAAGGTAAATTTTATTATAAAAAGAATGGTGAGGAAGAGGGAAGACACCCTATTGATGGATGAATGAAATGTTGTTAAAATTTCTATTGACCGAGTTTACTTGTGTGAGTTGGTTTGCAAGTTTTTGCAAGAGGTGGAAACCTCTCCTTGCAAGGGAAAACTTGAGCTAGATTGAATCTGAATCTCTGTGTGTGACCCCTTTACGACTCGAGGGGCTAAGGGGGAAGAAAAGTACCCCTAGCATTGGCTGGGAGGTACCAATGAAGTCATTGGATTAGTAGGTGGAGAGAAGAACGCTGCACAAGCCTTTAAGTTGAATATTGTCCTCAACACAATCCTTCTTTGGTTATGGTATATAATATTTTGTCGACTTATTAATTAGGAAGAACTCTCCTTGTACAAGAATAGTCTTCAAAGAATGATCATAGTTGAAGTAGTATATAAAATTTATGTTGATCATATTCATTGCTGTATATTTAGATTGGTTAAGTTATTTCGACCAAAACCACTATAGTAATAGTACTTGTATCCATTTTATAAATTCGATTTGTTTTATGGTGCCGTAAAAAATTTCTGCATGTTTAGAATGCCATTTTATTACACAGAAATAGAAACATAAGCATTCGGTTTTCAGTTTTGAATAGAAGGAAAGTTAGGGTATTTGATTTTCACAGTTTATTAGTCCCTGCCATAGGTGTAGACGGACTATAGCGATCGATAAATCATTGACTTCATATTAGTGTGTCCTTTGACCATAAATATTTCCATATTATGTATTGTTGGGACTAGGGAACTGAAAACATCGATTTTTCTATAAAAAAAGTAACATATTTGTCATGATATGATTAGACAAGGGATTGGAGGTCTTATTGTCAGCTTTGCTATTCCCAATGTTATATATGTTGGCATATCCAAATTATTTGATCGTATATGGTCTTTTTGAATCATATATTTTGTTATGCATTCGTCGAAGGTGGATTAATGCTAGCATTAATTCGAATGTTTGGTTTAACATTTTAAGCTAGGTAAATTTATGGCAATGTTTGATATNTTCATATTAGTGTGTCCTTTGACCATAAATATTTCCATATTATGTATTGTTGGGACTAGGGAACTGAAAACATCGATTTTTCTATAAAAAAAGTAACATATTTGTCATGATATGATTAGACAAGGGATTGGAGGTCTTATTGTCGGCTTTGCTATTCCCAATGTTATATATGTTGGCATATCCAAATTATTTGATCGTATATGGTCTTTTTGAATCATATATTTTGTTATGCATTCGTCGAAGGTGGATTAATGCTAGCATTAATTCGAATGTTTGGTTTAACATTTTAAGCTAGGTAAATTTATGGCAATGTTTGATATGGTGGCATATCGAAAGTTTGGCTTTCCAATACATTCTCTGGTGTTCGGACTATTGTTACAAAAAATATAATTATTTATTTGGGATACGTGAGAGACCTGCCGCATTGAATTTTTTTCTTAAATTTTTATAGTGCATTTATGACAGACTTAATTGTTTACCTAACAGGCTTGGTAGTGTTGAATGGTTACTTAACAAGCTTGTTACAAGACATTTTCTTCCGTTTTTAAAATTTATATGCTCCAGCGACATTGCTGGTTCACTGGTCCATGCTTGTTTTTTGCATGGCACTGATTTCTTATTTGCATGTGTGTTCATGTTGTTGCAGTTTGCACGTTTGGGTTTCTTTAGTCGCAATTGGAACAACATTGTTCCTGGGGGAGTGGTTGCTGCTTGCTTATTTCTTCGGTGTATGTTGTTTATTGTTGCTTGATTCGACTTTGCTGCTTGTTTCTTTCTTCCCTGTATGTTGTTTATTGTTGCTTCATTCGACTTTGCAGGGTTCCGGTCCTGCGCCTGCAGTTGGGCCTTTTGGTGCTTGTTAGATGGGTTGTTATTTGGTGCTTGTTCTTGTTTGCCCAGGGTTTGCAATGTTGGGAGGATGCATTTGCAGTTGGATCTCTGGTTACATTTTTTTGCACTGTAGTTTGCGTGGAATACTATTAAGATAAAAGAACAGAGTAATGAATTGTAGGCGATGTAAATTGCATCTGTTACGCGTTGAAGCAGAGTTTGTCGGTCTCAAAATATATTTCATAGTTTTCGATGCTTTTTCCAGGGATTTTGTGCTACTATGGTTTCATAGTTATGAGAATGCCTTTTGCTGTATGGGAGATATAACTGTTCTCTCCCTTTTACTTTGCTATTGTAAGCTGCGTTTGAATCTAGTTTCTCGTGTTTCTATGGTCATTCCGAACAACCGCCGTTTGGTTGCATACTTAGCCAATTTTATGGACGCGGATTTGCCAATAGGTTCTATCGAACTATGACAGGTCGTGTTCGGTGTATACATTAGCTTTCCCGAATTAGTTTTCTTTAAAAGAAGGCCTCCTGGACAGAAGAGAATGCAATTTATGAAATTATAGGTTTTCTGGACAACATAAGTTAATGCTTGCGGGGTCTTGGGGTGGTGGGCTGAAAATTGGGCTTCTGTTGTTCCGTGGCCTGCAAATAGCACGGAGAGTTCTGCGATCATTCCGACCGACCACATTTCAGTTCCATACTTAGCCAGTTTTATGGACGCGGCTTCACAGAAAGGTTGTATCGAACTATGGTGTAAAGATTAGCATTTTCGAATTAGTTTTCTTTATAAGAAGGACTCCTGGACAAAAGACATTGAAATTTATCAAATTATAGGTTTCCTGGACAACATAAATAAAACATAGGAAATATGTAATTTTATAAAGTAGATATATAAAGCATACACGAAGCCCTCATCCCATACTTGGCCAGTTTTTGCATCGTGGGTTCTCGGGGTAGGCGGCTGAAAATTGACAATCAGAGAGTTCTGCGATATACAAATTGACAATCGAACTTGCAGACTATTTTAATTTGAATTTTTTCACTGCAGTTTGCCTAGAATACTATTAGGATAAAATAACAGACTAAAGAATTGCAGAAGATGTAAATTGCATCTGTTACACGTTGAAGAAGAATTTGTCGGCCTCAAAATATATTTCATAGCTGTCGATGCTTTTTCCATTGATTCTGTGTTACTATGGTTTCATAGTTATGAGAATGCCTTTTGTTGTGTGGGAGATATACCTGTTCTCTCTGTTTTACTTTCCTGTTGTAAACTGTGTTTGACTCTAGTTTCTCGCGTTTCTGTGGTTATTCCGACCGACCGCCATCGGTTGCATACTTATCCATTTTTATGGACGCGGCTTCGCCAATAGGTTCTATTGAACTATGACAGGTCGTGTTCGGTGTATACATTAGCTTTCCTGAATTAGTTTTCTTTAAAAGAAGGCCTCCTAGACAAAAGATAATGCAATTTATGAAATTATAGGTTTCCTGGATAGCATAAGTTAATGATTGTGGGTTCTCGGGGTGGCAGGCTGAAAATTGAGCTTTTTTTGTTCCGTGCCCTACAAATAGCATGGATATTTCCGCCATCATTCCGACCGACTGTAGTTCGGTTCCATATTTAGCCAGTTTTATGGACGCGGCTTCACGGATAGGTTGTATCGAACTATGGTGTATACACTAGCATTTCCGAATTAGTTTTCTTTATAAGAAGGGCTCCTGGACAACATAATTTAAACATAGGAAATATGTAATTTTATAAAGTAGATATATAAAGCATGGATGGAGCCCTCATCCTATAGTTAGCCAGTTTTTGCATCACGGGTTCTCGGGGTAGGCGACTGAAAATTGACAATCAGAGAGTTCTGTGATATACAAATTGACAATTGGACTTGCAGACTATTTTAATTTGAAGGGCGTCATGTCCAAAAAATTTAGCATTCTCAAAATAGTTTACTTTACGTACATTTTACATACCCTGGTGGACAAAACACAAAAAAAAAAATAGTAAGCATTTTTTGGATCGCAGGTTCTCGGGGTGGTGGGCTCTAAGTTCGGTTTCTGTTGTTATGTGTCCTACAAATAACACAGAGAGTTCTGCGATATACAAATTGATAATCAGACTTTCGAAGTATTTGAACTTGAAGGGCTGGTGCAAAAAAACTAGCATTCTCAAATTACTTTTCTTTACGTACGTTTTACATACGGTTCTCAACAAAAACAGAAAAATAGTAGTAACGTCTGTTACATAGGGCTCCATCCCCATTGCCTTTAGCGCTTCCCAATACACATTAAATATGTTTTCAAAAGTCAGAACCGACCAGACAGGTTTGAAAAGACGGTCTTTAATAACTGGAAAGCTCGAGGACATCTCCCATTAAAATGAATAGACATGCAAATATTATGGGATTTGGTAATTTCTTTTTGCTTGCATTTTGAATTTGCGAAAATATTTTTTTTTTGTTTTTTTTGCTTGTGGAGTTTTAGTTTTCTTAAAATCTTCAACATAGTTCACGAATGTGTCGCCAACAGAGGCCTTGACATCATGTCCCTCTTTAATATTGTGAATTTTGAAATGATGGGCTTTAATAACTGGAAAGCTCAAGGACATCTCCCATTAAAATGAATAGACAGTCGAATACTATCAGATCTAGTAATTTCTTGTTGCCTGCATTTTGAATTTGCGAAAATACTTTTTATTTTAATTTTTTGCTTGTGCAGTTATAGTTTTCTTAAAAGCTTCAACATAGTTGACGAACGTTTGACCCACAGAGGCCTTGACGTCATGTCCCTCTTTAATATTGTGCATATCTCATATGTCAGATTTGAGAATCTGCTCGGATATGAGAATTTTAATACGTTTTTCTCGTCACTATTCAACGTACGTATTAAAAAATATTGGCATTAATAAGTGAAAATATCGAGAACATCTGTCATTAAAGCGAATCAACACAAAATCTATGGAAGACCATCCAACGTTTGTTTTAAATGCTTATTTCCATTTCTCTCTATCATAAAAGAGTTGTGCTTAAGGGTGCCTTCGTTCTAATGTTCCTGGTCATGGATATGTAAGACAACTTAGAGATGCGATTGAGGGGCACATGAAAGAAGACAGACTGGTTTTATGTGACGTGAGCTTTGAGTAAAAACAAAAATCTGTTATACAAGAGAAACTTAGAGAGGACGAAGAAAAAAGAACAAGTATGTTCTGGTTGGTGTTCTCCCTGTCTTCGATGCTTTGGTTGGTTGAAAAGGCTTCCTGGAGATTTGTTGGTTGAAATTCTTTGTTTTCTTGCTGGGAATTGTAATGGATTTTGAGGTCACATGCAAAATAGTTCTTCGTTTAAGTATATAGCTTCTTCCAACAACATAGATTTGGTAAGTGTATCGAATTGTAGAGATTGCACTAGTATTTGTCTACCTCGGAGGCGGGTAACAAAAACTGTATGGGTGGATAAAATGACATATTATCACTACAAAAGTTTCTATTTCATAGTTTGATGACCTACATGTGGGTCTGGTAGCCGACTTGACATAAATCTATGTTCTTTGTCAAAGTTTGTTCGGTTTCCTCTGGATGTATTTGCAGACTCCACATATTTGGCGTGACCTCCGAACATTCCATACCTTTCTTTTGGCCGCCATACCTCCACTGCTATGAGGAAAGATATATTCTGATCCCATCTGCAACATTTGATACACTTTCCAGCCCTGTGCTGGTGCATTCTGCAACATTTGATGCACTTGCTACACCTTTGCTGCCCAAAGAAGTTATGTACCTCAACATATTTGCATTTTTCATATGGGTTGGAAGTTTCTTTCAATTTACTATAATAAAGMAAAGAAGTTCGACATACAAATCCTCAGGTAGGCTTCTCAACCAAACAGACGCTCAAATATAGCGATAATACCAGTCACTACCTACAGACAAGGTATTCAAAAACTGGGATAGATGTACTTGGCAACATCGATTAAGGAAAAAACCCAAAATTGATATTGAACTTGTTTTTTACGAAGAAAGAGCTTGAACGTCAAGAAAACTATGAAGAAGCTTCATCAATGTACATATTTTTTATTGGTCGAGGGCAGACGAAATCACATTTGTTGTCGCAAATAGCCTCAACTGTATTTTGTAACCCATCTTATTTGAATATAGAATAATTTCGGTTTATATTTTAATAGTATTTTCCAATTTATGGTATTTTTTTTAATTGTATTTTGTACCTTCTTCCCCTGTGTCGTTAAACATGAAGGACAACCTTTCATTTCTGCTGCCCACTACTTCAATTTAAATACAACCTTCTTTGTTCTTTCTTTACATTTTACATTTAAGAATAATTAATGAGTTACAACAACACAACTGAACTGTTGACGCAATGTTCCTGTGAAGTATGTTGGATATATTGCAACTTTTTCTATTTGATAATATCCGTGCATATATACTAATACCAGTACTATTGGAATAAATGCAAAAAACTTCCTCTTTGGCAAAGCTTAGGCAATTATGTTTGGGTTTGCGGTATTAAACAACTATGTCCACTGTTCCATCATATACATCTTGCAGCCTAACAACTTTCGTGGTTTGCAATTTATGCTTTAATTACTTAAAGTCACACCAAATTTTGATTGCATTTAATTTAATTTAATTTAGATATTGACGTTTATGGAGAGCCAGTGTTTGCTGATGTCATTGCAACAAATACAAGATGAATAGATGATAAGGAGTTGATCTCGTTGAGACGACAATGCAAGTTTATGTTTCTTATTGCGCTATGTTCATCTTGAAGTCAAAATTTTTGTGGTTTCAACGAAATTTGCAAGCCGAATAACATCTTGCAAATTGGGAAATCATTTTCATTTGAAACATAAACGATCCATTAATATATATTAGTATGAATACTATTCAGATAAACATGAAAACTTTCTCCATTGATAGATACTAGTATGAAAAATATTGAAATAGATATCAAAACTTTGTCTTGGCCAATACTTAGCCAGTTATCTGGGCAACAGGCCCCAAGTTCGCAACACCCACCACCTATGTTCCCTGTTTCGTCATATACATGTTGTAGCCAAAGAAATTCAGTGATCTGCACTTAATGCTTTTACTAGTGATCTGCAATTCATGCCTTAACATCTCCATCTATATCCTCGCACCATGGATCTGACCGATCGCTGTTCTTTCCATACTTAGCAAATTTTATGTCCGCAGCTGCAGGGCTGGTGCTTGCAAACCCAACTGCTTATCGTTCCACTATATACATCTTGCACTTAAAACATCTGTGATATACAATTCCACCGCGGGTTCCTCGTATACATTAAGTTCGTTCAAAGTATCTGTTCCCGCTTTCCATCCCCAACAACTTCGCGTCCTTCCTGATATACATCAAGAATG